>CAUYLG010046923.1:0-39190 GCA_963573385.1 Cacajao melanocephalus | reverse complement strand
CCTCATGCCTGTAATCCTAGCACTTCAGGAGGCTGAGAGGAGCAGATCACAAGGTCAAGAGATCAAGGCCACCCTGGCTAACATGGTAAGTGAAATCCCGTCTCTACTAAAAATATAAAAATTAGCTAGGTGTGGTGGCACGTGCCTGTAATCCCAGTTACTTGGGAGGCTGAGGCAGGAGACTTGCTTGAACCAGGGAGTCAGAGGTTGCAGTGATCAGAGATCGTGCCACTGCACTCCAGCCTGGATGACAGAGCAAGACTCTGTCTCAAAAAAGAAAAGTCACTCATTTTGTATATGGCTATAACCTAGTTCCATTATTATATGTAAGTAAATCATATTTTATACCAAGTATTTGCAGTTATCCCTGCTCTTAAAATTTTAGGAGTAATTTTACGTTTGTTGCTAATATGCATAATATCATAAATGGAATATTTTTATTTTAAAAAGTAGAGTTATTAAAATTAATTTGTTTGAAATGTAAAAATTTAGCGCAGGTAGTAAAGATTTAAAAGATAAAGATGAAAATAGAAGCAGAAATTTGTAGGACTTGAAATAGAATTAGTAGAGTCTCAGCAAATCATGTAATTTGGTTAAATCTCTTATTTGAGGAAACTTCTCCGAAAAGCCATAGCAATTTACCAACTTCATAGAAAATTATTTGCTAGGGTCATCTCCTGTAGGATGAGATACCTGTGCATAGTGAAGGTGAGGTAATAAATAGTCTTCAGCACACTGGAGACAGCTGAGTTTAGTACAGGACTCTTGTAAAATTGGGAGAGGAGGAGTCTGCAGTAGATTTTATAGGTTATGATGAATGATCCAGGTGTCATGGCCTTTGAATGGATAATTTTTCATATCTATTTTTTCATTATTTATTTACCTCTATGCAGTGTTATATGGTTCAC
Source organism: Cacajao melanocephalus (assembly GCA_963573385.1). Lineage (NCBI taxonomy): Eukaryota > Metazoa > Chordata > Mammalia > Primates > Pitheciidae > Cacajao > Cacajao melanocephalus. The sequence goes on along the minus strand of CAUYLG010046923.1, from coordinate 38,282 downwards.
TGGTCCCCAAACCTCTCTACAAACTAGAAAAAATTGACTTTTGTTTTGTTTTTGAATGTAGATTTTGGAGACCCCATCCTTGAAATTCTATTTTAGAAGAAATTCTATAATAGACTAAGCTAGAGCCTGGACATCAATATTTGTATCAATTCTGACATAGGTTGTACTGAGGCCACAATTTGAGAAACAGAGGAAGGAGGTAACAGGAGAAGCAAAAGTATTAGGCTTATTTAGAAAGATTTTCTCCAACTACAAATCCTACTTAAACCTTTTTATTCCTCTCTTTTTCCCTTCCTCCCCACTCTTTTCCTCTCTCTCATGAAAGAGAAGTCATTAGATCACCAAGATGTGAGCTGAGACAAGTCCAAGTTCAGCACATAGGGAAGTTGGAACCAAGGGAAAAATGTCTCTTGGAAAAGTCAAAAACAGAGAGAGACTAAGATGCATAGAGCTAGAGGTAGGATGAAACCTGTTCTGGTTTCTCAACAAAATTCTATTAGAGAGAGAGAGAGAGAGAGAGAGAGTATAATAACTTAATGTCTAGCAGATCAGTGTGCTTTTGAAGAATCTGGTGTAGAGAAATGAAAACAGCCAGTAAATTGTGAGGGAGTTAAGGTAAAAGTTAAGCTAGTATGTATGCATTACTATTTATTCACTCATTTACTATTTTCATTCATTTATTTGACACATATCCGTTGAGCATCTGTTGCAGCTGGGCTGGGCATCATTCTAGAAAATGGGAACACCAATGAATCAGACACGATCTTACCCTCATGGATCTTATAAAAGCTATTGTTTGACAAGATGAGGGTTTCTTTTCTTCAATTCTGGCAGACACAGTAGGCCATATAATTCATTTCAAAATTTTTTCATGTAGGAGAGATACGTATATGATTGAGAGCAAGGAAAAAAGGTTTAGATGGGGAGTTCAAACATTGAAGACACAGAGAAAAAATAAATAATAAAATACAATGATCTTTTTGAAATTGAGAATGAAGTGAAATGAAAGAAATATAAACAGGTAGTTTGGCCCTGTAGGAAAGATAATCTGTTCTTCCTCTAACACAGAAAGGAAGGAAGAAAGAATATGCCAGAAACAAAGTAAAGAAGAGGTGGCTGGGCACAGTGGCTCACTCATGTACTTCCAGCACTTTGGGAGGCTGGGGCGGGCTGATCACAAGGTCAAGAGATCGAGACCATCCTGGCCAACGTGGTGAAATCCTGTCTCTGCTAAAAATACAAAAAATATTAGCTTGGCAGGGTGGTGCATGCTTGTAGTCCTAGCTACTTGGGAGGCTGAGGCAGGAGAATTGCTTGAACCCAGGAGGCAGAGATTTCAGTGAGCCAAGATCGCACCACTGCACTACAGCCTGGGCGACAGTGCAAGACTTCATCTAAAAAAAAAAAAAAAACAAAAACAAAACTGAAGAGGTAAGACACTGTAGTTATTTTAAATATCCACTTGTTAATATACACAGGCTTAGAGGCATTACTGAAATTATAAGCCATTTTTAAAGATAAACAGTGCTCATATACATGTACATTACAACCAAAGCCCATAGTATCTAAACATACCAATGCTCAATTATTATTTAATGAATAAATTAAAATTTGGCTGATGTTTTACTTTTATTACTAACTAATCATTGTTTAATTCATCACTGTAATTCTTACTGGTTTTGATATCAACACGTGGTTTTATGAACCTCCCATGGCGATGAATCATTCTTTGATTCCCCAGGTTAATTTGAAAAAGATTCAAAGAAACACACATAGGATGTTTTAGTCTGTTGGTGCTGCTATACCAAAATCCTGTAAATGGGTAACTTATAAAGAACAGAAATTTATTTCTTACACTTATGAATACTGGGAAGTTCAGAATCAAGTTTATGGTTGTTTTAGTGCCTGATAAGGGGCCCAGTCTCTCCTTTCTAGATAGTGCCATATTGCTGCCTTCTCCGAAAGACAGGATGCTGTGTCTTTACAAGGCCAAAGAAATAGAAGGCAGAAAGAATTGAATGCTATGTGGAGCCTCTTTAATAATGACCTAATCCTATTCATAAGAAAGGAGCTCTCATAATCTAATTACTTCTTAAATTCTCCATGCCTTAATTCTATCACACTGACCATAAAATTTCAGCACATGAACTTTGGAGAAGACTAATTCAAACCAAAGCAAGGGGAAAACTTCAGGCTAAGCATATAGGTTGCTGTGTTTGGATCCTATATATGGATCTCATCAATCATTTAGGACTGAGAACAGTAGAAATGTTCAAACTAATATTTGAGGATGGCATACTGTGGCTCTTGGGAAGGGAAGTTCATTATTTAGGGAGACATCTGATTTAGGTAGCTGCTATGACCCAACCAAACTCTAGAATTCTACAATTAAATGACTCTCTCCCTGTTTTTGCTTCATCCAGAAAAGCATGCTTTGGTCAATCAGGCTGGTTGTCAAGGTTTTTGAAATAATTGATTTGTCCAAGAGACAATCAGCTCAATGCTCCATTTCATAGTTTAATAGGAGACATTATAACCTTCTTAAACCTCATTCTATCCCCTCAGAAAAACAGAATTTATTTCAGTAGCTACAGCTGGCCTCTGTCTTTATAACTCTTTGGTGTTCTGCAAGACAGCCATATTGTAGCTGCAAGCTATTACAACAACACACTGACTTCCAGATTTACAACTGTGTGCTTGTCATTTCCAGATGTAGTTTTACTAAGACAGTTGTGCAGGAAACATTGTGAGAAGCAGCAGATTTCCAGTAAAACATGCCTATAAACACTATGGTTTCTGGCAAAGAGGGAAAAAAAGGTTTACACCCAGATGCGTTAAAAAAATATATAGTCTACCCTTTGTCCATATTTACCCTGTGGGTTTATATGTGATCTACAGCTTTTGTTTTTGTTTTGTTTGTCCTTCCCTGACACTGGAGCAACCTATCTAGACCTTTGTGTCCTGTAAATGGTTTGAACACTATTTTCTGCTTATTGTTCTACTAACAACTTGGGAATTTTCTAACAGAAAGTAAGAATCTTAACTACACCAGCAATTGCTGTAGGTTTTTTGAATTGATCTCCACAATCTGTAAGTCTCTGCAGTACTTGGACAGGTTAATTTGAAAGCAGAAACCAAAACTTCCTGTGGGAAGTCACAGACCCATGATCTCATGAATATTTTTCTACATTCCATTGAACATGCTGCCTGATTTTCCCCTTAGCACAAGCCTACATGATTCAAAAGACATGTTTTGGCAGGAAGCAAATTAACACATATGGGTGTGGGTGGCAATGTCTTAATGCCCCAAATAGGTCCACCCATATTATCAGCCATGGCTGTATCTATATAATACTAAGTCAAGAAAGAAATTGGTTGTGATAGACCCCTCCCTCAGCAAAGTTAGGAAGTGGATGAAATATACTGACTCCATGTCTATTATCCTTATTTTTTTCTTAAACCAAACTCTTTTCTTTAGGGCCCCACTACAATGTTGTTGGCATGTCAGCGTTCCCCTCAACTGTGGCATTACCATCTCCTCTACTCATTGCTCCAGACTTATCTATTCCCATTCTCTCTTTCAACAATACACACCTGTTTTCAATCATCCACCCATCTATCCACTAATTCACCCATTTCTATATATTCTTACTAATTAAAATGAGTAACCTCTAGAGTATTAGTGATGTAGGAGTATACTGCAAGGAATGATTGAACCTGAAGAGATGATTCATATACATTTAATAATTCAATGTCTTAATTTTTTTCAAACACTTATTTCTGCAGATACTTATGTTTTCATAGAATAATCTTAGGATCTATGTGGAGTGTAAAAGGTTGGAAAAGAAAGTTCTCACACACACAAAAAAATCTTGTTTGCTCTATAACAGTAGCTTAAATTCTTTTCAAAGTATATTTATTTTTGGATTCATGTGAGATTTGTAGTTTAAAATGGGGTTATAAAAGAAAAAGATAAAAGAATGCCACCACCTTAATCCAAAGAAATAAAGCAGCTTAAGACTGTGCCACATCGGTGATATAGATAGGTTGGAACATCTTTTCTAAAAGGTTTTTACTATATATAATGTAATTCACATTGTTCCCAATTGTCTGTGAATACATCATCCTCATGGCTTAAACCTAAGTTCCTGCCGTGCAATCACACTGCCTTGCTTTCTTGGCAATGCTGAGTTGAGGTCATGTTCCATGGAGCCAAAAATTGCAAAAAGAGGATACAAAGCTGGTGAGTACCTGTCTCACTTCATCCAACAAAGCACCTTGGTCAATCCAAGCTGGCTGTCAAGGTTTCTGAAATAGGGTATCCCTTCCAGAGGGCAGAATAGATCTTAGATAACAATCCTAGGCTCCACAAACAACTAGCTGAGCAGCTTCTATTCTGAATTATTTAGGGTAACGGGTTATTCTGATTTGCCAGGCCTGTGTCACTTGTCTACTCTAGATATAAACAGAATTACTATGGGGTGAAGGAGAAATGCAAATAAATATTATCCTAATAAAGCATTTGAAGTAGGCAATATTTTCTCAAAATAAATGCTGCTGGGTAAACATGCACATACATTCAGTAGACTAACAGAGCGGAATTATTTGTAGTGGATGACTTTGACTTCAGACAGAAACACAGTATCCACTTCCCAAAGGTGTTTTTTTTTTTTAAATTAGTTTAAGAAACAATGTGGGTATGATTCTTTTCTCTGGGTTTTTAAATAATATGCCTTATGACAGATTTCTGCATTGTGTACCTTCTTTCAAAAAACGGTCTTATTTCTCATGTCTTAATTCCTATCTCCTTAGTCAACAACCTCAAAGCAATGGGTCAGCAATGCAAAGAATGGTCAAGTAGCCAAATCAGGCTTAGAATTGAAATTCTTACTTCTAAGGCCTTGCTGAAGAAAGAGAATACCCACCAGGCAGAACTAATTAAATAAGAAGCACTATTAGTAGAATGTTTATTTGCATTTCATAAGCCTCTAAAGTAAAATGATGCAAATATATTGACTAGAGTTGGCAGTTGTTATGGAGAAGTATTGCCCTGTGGATTGTCAAGTGATTGACAGTGACGTATAATATTCAACATAATAGGCTCAGAATAGTATCATTTGTTAATGGTGACATCCCTTTTCCTAAAACTAAGGAGAGAGACATTTATTTAGCAGCCTTTGGGTAAAAAGTTTCTTTCTCTATTTTTCTTTTTCTAGAACAGCTTTTCATTCTAGGTTCTATATTCATTAATTGCAATAATTTTTTTCTTTGCTAATTAGTGATAAAGCAATGCATTCTTCCAAAAAGAAAAGGTCTTTAGGTCAACATAAACCAGTTGAAATGAGTAATATGTAAACCACGATGTCAAAGCAACAACAGGAAAATAAACCTAACCCACTCAAGTAATCTCACAGGGGCTTTAACCAACAGGATTGCCTTCAGAATATAAAAATGAATGGCTCATCTGGGGAGTCTTGGTGGGCAGATCACGGAGGGGAAAGAGAAGGAAACAAAGAGAAGAAGAGTAAGGGTAGGAAATAAAAAGAAGAGGGAGCGACAAAGGATACCTGTGTTTTAAATACACGAAGAGAGAAAGCAATGCGATCTGCATGCTTTATTTTCATGTGCTCAAGTTCTTACATCACACAGCAGAGGTATAATAAAGTGTACTAGTGAGTGGTTAGGTCACCCTAATGAATGCAAATAAAATATCTCTTTTTCCTAAGAGGCGGAGCATTTTATTAACTAGCATTTGGAGAGTGTTATTATTTTTTATGTCTAAGATTTTATGGATCCTGTTTTCCTGGGAGGCTGTGGAAGCAGTGACAAATGTTGCAGAGACTAGAAACTCCTTTTTTGTGTTTCTAAAACAAATCAAGGAAATCACAGAAGAGAAAAACAAATCAGTTAACCTGCAGCTTTATTTATGAAGTTTAGATGCCAGCATACTTAGTAAAACCTGCCACCCCTATCATGGTTAAAATAGCACCAATGAATAGGGGAAATGTTTTATTATAAGACAGTATCATGGATCTTTAAAGTCATATGTGTATTCATGAATCCTCGGGATGTTGTGAGCATAAAATGAAGTCGTATACATAAAAAATGAGCTCTATAGATGAGGTCATCTAGAGACGGAGGTAGTACAACAGGCAAAGTTAGAGCTGAAAATCTCTAAAAGATTGGATTTTTAGAAAAAAATAGAAATTGATATTCTGTGAACAATACTGAAAACATTGTACTTTGTATATAATGGAGGGAGGTAAACAAGAGTATTTTGTAATTTAATTAGAATATACAAAATTTCAATAGAATCATTTAAAGTTTATACATGATAATTTATCTAACAATAATAATGCATAATATATAATTTTTACATACACATATATACATATATACATTCATATGCATTTATATTTATATCAATATTACATATTTTTATTTATATATTAATCATTTTCAATTACGTGAAAACACTACTGATTTAAGAAATGAGAGTGCATAAAATAATCTCTTATAGTAATCAACATCTGGTATATTTGTATAAGTCTTCTAAAAAGCCTATGTAATACCAAACCTCCAAATATTGTTCTAACAAGAGTAAGCTATGCCACTATATATAGAATCATAACATTCTAGATTTCTAATATATGTGTTAAATCTTCAGGTAAAGAGAAACAAGTTCATTTTCCTCTTATTTAAAAAAAACTTTCCTACTAGGAAAACACAGAGATGGCCTTGTTAGCCTTCATCAGAATGGAGTCAGACAATAAAGGGTGTTCATATTGAATCAAGCTGCCTAGTGGTCCACCTTGTAAATATAATATTACATTTCATTGGTGACTGAATTATTTCAATTTGCTATGGCACTGCTTTTCTGAAACTATCTGTGGACCCATGTAGGTCAAGGGGAAGGAAAATTGAGGGTCATCCAAGTTTATACTATATAGTGTTTTCATTTTCTATCCAGCTAAGTACATCCAGCCTCCCTGTTGGGCCAGCCTTTTTTTCCAGTGTCTGTTATTTTCAGAAAAAAGACTACATATGACAGTCTCAGAATCGTACCAGCCTGAACACAGATGGTAAAGATTACAGCACGCTGAGTATTGACCTTTAGAAGCTGCCTTTCTTCTCAAGGTTCTTCTAGTTTGACAGTTAGACTGGCTTTTTCTCAATTAATTTCATTACCAACACTAGTTTTGCCTTTTATTTTTCCTCAGATGAGTGTTAGCTACATTTATCAACAAAGTTCAGTCTTATTCTGAGCAGTCGGCTGACCCAATCATTGCAAATTGCTATCTTTCACTCCTTTGACGTACTGGCTTCAAGAGCTTGGAGATAATGTAGACATTGTTTAAATGCTGGCTTTTCTTTTCCAACAGGTACCTAAGCTAGTGAATTTCAACTGTTGCCTGAGATGAGCAATGAGTGGGGATCTGGGAGAAAGAGGTCATGGACAGCAAGTAGGAGGCCCACCATGAATCACAAGATGGGGCATTTATGAGCTGGTTGTAAATTGTCAACATAAGGCTACAAAGTGAGCCTATGCTTTGATCATAAATAAAGAAGAAAGCTAAAACAATATAAACCGGGTGCCCAAATTAAATGGAGGATACAACTGTACCATTCATAGTGCCAAAAATGCCATTTCAGTTCTTAAATGTAAGAGATAGTTGGAAAATTTAGAAGAGACATTAGAGTGTAAATATTTTCTTTAGCACTAAGCTAAAGTAATAGTACTATTATTCTAGCAAACTCTCACATGTGCTAGATTTTTACAATCACTCATATGTAAGAATGGGTACTATTTTACATTATAAAACTTGGGAGAGAGATGAGAGTAAATCCCTTTTTCATTATGAAGATGTTATTTGGTAGATTATTTTCTGATGGAAAATTTAGACCCATTAAGTTTTCAAGTTAAGAATCTGCTTTCTACTTTACTTCAATGATAAAATCACTATAATAATACCTTAGTACTATAAAACATGTTGAAATAAAGCAATAAACCATTATCTGCATTGTTTTATTTTGCTAAAATTAAAGCTCAACCATTGATCTGAGATAAAAATTACCATTTTAATATGCACTTAAAATTTGGTAGAAGTTTAGAAGGCAATACAGTTAGACTTTTGATCTCAAATGAGCAGGTGATAAAAGTGTCATGTAAGATTTGCTTATATTTTACAATTTCATTAAAAGGGGATTAACTTTTCAGAGAAAATATGAGGAAAAAAACTAATTAAAATTGAGAGCCTCAATAAATTTACCTTAGCAGTGTCACATAACATTTTGCAAGTGCAACAGAATGGTAGTAGCAAAGTGAATCATTCTAGGAAGTCATAAAACAAATATAAGAAAATCCTTTCTTATACAAGTCAGAGAAATTGCCCTCATTTATCAGTCACCCAGAGAAATAATAAAATAGAAGCCAATAGTTGACTCCATCAGTAGATGCGAAAAAGACCAGAGATGTCTGTGCTACCAAAGGAAAGTAGAAATGGTCTAACTTCCTTTGACAATATTGCCCCAGATCATAAATCAAATCTATTTCTTTAAAGTTGTCCTCCAGAATAGAACTGAAAGCCAGTATCTCAGGCACAAGATATTCTAGATATATGAAGTTAAGATTTTAGGTTTTAACAAGACCTTAGAAATCAGATCACCTTATCAAGTACACTCATTTTAACAATAAAAGTGACTTCTTTACCAAGGACACAAAACTAGTAGAATTTAAATTGGAACCTTGGTTCACTGTTAGAAATTTATTTTATACATATTATTGCTATGTGCCCAGCCTCATATCTTCTCATTTTCCTTTTTAAAAAAATTTACGTCTGGGGTCTCATATAATTTTACAAAGCCTGATGTCACCCCCAGATTCAGGAGTAGGCCCTGTCTTGCTCAAGCCATTCCATTCTACTAGCTTTGGTAGTGGATTCAGGGATGAATATGTGGTCCAATTGGAGACAATAAGATTTTAGAAGCTGTTTTCTGGGGACTGAAATGAAAATATAAGAACTTTTTTGATGCCTTCAGGAGCACAGCCAAAAGATACAATTTCTTGCAAATGAAAAACACTAACCAAGGAGATCCCCCATAGCTTCTGTCTGCCATTTTGACCCATAAGGATAGCTAGCCTGAGGACAAATTCATTACAAAAAAGACAACAGAACTGAAAACAATAGAGAAATCAAGTTGAAATCCTGACCAAACTACAGCTAAAACCTCTTATACCTCTAGATTTTCCATTACATATAACCCAATACATCTCGAATATGGTTTAGCTCTGTGTCCCCGCTCAAATCTCATATTGAATTATAATCCCCATAATCCCTCTGTGTTTAGGAAGGGACCTAGTGGGAGGTGATTGGATAATGGGGGCAGTTTCCCCCATGCTGGTCTCGTGATAGTCAGAAGTTCTCATGAGATCTAACTTTATAAGTGTTGTGTCTGACAGCTCCTCCTTTACACGCTCTCTCTCTCTCCTGCCACCATAAGAAAAAGGTGGCTGCCACTCCTTCCGCCACGATTGTAATTTTCCTGAGGCCTCCCCAGCCATGTGGCACTGTGAGTTAATTAAACCTTTTTCCTTTATAAATTACCAAGTCTCAGATATTTCTTTATAGCAATGTAAAAATGAACCAATACAAGCTCCTTTATCGTTTAGACCAGTTTTAGTTTTATTTCCTGCCACTCAAAGCATATTATATAGTTTCTTCATCTCATCATGTTTCCCATAGCTATTTCTTATCATAAAGGTCGGTTCCTATTTGATAACAGTAGAAAAAAGTTTATTTTAAAAACTGTCCTGATTAATTCTGACTGCCTATAGTACTTGCTAAAGATTATTCTTTCAAGGGATAGATTTTTCTCTTTTTATTTATTTTAACTAGGTCTCAATTTTCTTATAGAGTATGATGATAGTATGTTAAGTTAAGAGGCTGTATTTTTGAATAAAAGTGAAAAGGCCAATAACCAAGCATTCATACATCTAAAGAAGTCTGATTGCAGTGGAACTATTCACCACTTTGAGTCTGGATTAAAAAAATAGATTAAGCAATCAGAATTAGTATTGAGTGGTCCTCCATGGTGCAGCAAAGAAATAAAAAAGCTCCTTTACGTGGAGGTTGCAGTAAGCCTAGATTTCGCCACTGTACTCCAGCCTGGCACCTGGTGATGGAGTGAGACTCTGTCCCCCCAAAAAAAAAAAAAAAAAGCTCCTTTACATGATTTGCTGTCATTTGCTTCATTATTATGCATATCTTTCTCTTCACTGTCTTTCCATGTTGCAGGTGCTCTTATTGGTCTCTCCATTGCTTGCAACTGTTGTATTGCTTCTGGCCTAGGTCTGTTGTCCTCCCCCTTAACTACCTACTGGAATCACCTGGGGAGCTTTTAACTGATGCTGGGGCCATTACTCAGACCAATTAAATCAGAATTTCTGGAAGTGGGGCCCAGGGAGCAGTAGTTCTTAAATTTACCCAGGAGGGCTGGTCGGGCACAGTGGCTCACGTCTATAATCCCAGCACTTTGGGAGGCCGAGGTGGGCAGATCATGAGGTTAGGAGTTCAAAACCAACCTGACCAACATGGTGAAACTCTGTCTCTACTAAAAATACAAAAATTAGCCTGGTGTGGTGGCACATGCCTGTAATCCCAGCTACTCGGGAGGCTAAAGCAGGATAATTGCTTGAACCCAGGAGGCAGAGGTAGCAGTGAGCCAAGATCATGCCACTGCACTCTAGCCTGGGCAACAGAGTGAAACTCTGTCTCAAAAAAAAAAAATTTACCCAGGTGATGCAATATACAGCTAAATTTAAGAACCAGTGGCCTGGATTATCCAACATTGCCAATTTGTGGAAGGCCGTGTAGGTATCACAGGCAGGTCCATGGGAAAACGTGTGTGGAGAGGACCACATCTGTTTCAAGTCTGAATTGCAGTGCTCTGTTACTTCTGCACACATCTTCTCACAGTGCAGAAATGCAGAGGGCCAATTTCCAGGGCTAGCCTGGGTAAAAGGAACAATAACAGAGGCCATTTGCACCTGTTTCTGAACCAGAACCCTGTTTCTGAACCAGAATCCTATTTCTGAACTTGCAGTAAAAAGGTAAAGAGAGCCTTGGGGCTTATTAAGCTCATTTCACCTTCTCAAGTGTAGAATATCCTACAGTGATTTGAACACGAATGCTATCTAGTAATAGACTGTATCTCATATCCTTAGAGACTCCTCTGGGTATCCACCCTCTTGGAATCTAGTATGCGAATGAGAAATAGAATATGACTATCTTGTCCTGACCATCTCCATCACAACTAGCCATGATACCATTCCCATCTTCAGTCTCCATGGCATGCTTTCTTTATGGGTAACCCCACCATGCTCTTTCTGAAGACACAAGTTTGCCATTATTACCAGTCTTACTCTTCTCTCCCAATGTACACCTCACCTGTACACACCAGATTTGGCATTCAAACATCTTTGTAAACATATACAAATTGACTTTCATATATAAGAATATTAGCATGCTTTCTTTTATGCCTTCCTGTCGGGTGCATTTTTTTTCCTTTTAATGATAAATACTATAAGGAATCCAAGTTATTTTATCTTTGCGTTTTCTCTCTTAAAACTTTTACTTATGACCTAGGTCATTTAGACCCTTGCTGATCTGCCTCTTGGTTTCCATAATCACTAATAAGTTCTACATATTAAAATTCTAGACCATTCAATATTGCCGTCATGGTGAAGTACATCTTTATATGTCAATAGAGCCAGCTGAGTAAACATTAAAGCATAATTGAATTTTTCAAGCAATGACATTTTAATTAAGAAATGTTCTTAGGCTTTTAAGGGTTCAATATATTTCTTTTATAAGAATTTGTCCTTTCAGAATTTTCTTGAAGAAACATTATTGGGCCTAATACTGAAATAACTTGCCACTGTTTTGCCTTAGTTGTGTGAGCAAAGCTATCATTTGGGGTGAAGGGAATATGTATAATTTTGCTGGCCAATACCAATTAGTACAAAATTGCAAGCACAAAATGGAGGCCATCAAGTATGCCAATACAAGTACTTTACGAGAGTCCTTTAGTTACTTTAGATGTCTAGATCTATAAGTTAAACTTATATATATTTAACAGCAGGTGGGTCTGGTTTCAGCTTTGAATAAAATAGCATCTCTTTCCTTATGTTCCTGTGGGAAAACAATGCATGTTATTAAGTTAGTCAAGTATGGTATTATTTTAAGTAGATATTATAGTTGCATTGAGTATGCTTTTAAAGAAATGAAACAGCTAGGTTCAATTCTCAGTCCTTAATAGCTATGATTTTCATTTATTTTTTCTTAGATTTCAAAGGCAGAAATCCATGCATCTTTCTCATACCTACTAGTTTCATTGCCACACTCTCTGAACTTGCTCATCCCTTGATATCTATGGTTTTCTTCACAGTTGTGGGTTACTTCTAACATCTCAGCCTTTCTTTTTGCTCATGAATCAATCAGTGCTCAAGGAGATATTGACATAAAGGATCAATAAATCAATAGTTACTTATCAGGGACATATTCTCTACAGCATCATCTGTTTGGAGTTAAAGGGGATGCTAGATTTATAAGATATATTCTCTTCTTCTACAGAGCTTGCCACGTTGCCAGGACTATATGTTGTAGTAAACATATAAAAGAGATGAGAGGCATAGATGAATTTAAGCCATATAAATAAAATAATATATCTCTTCAATGGCTCTTCTCCCAAAGCCTGAAATATCTTTCTCCTTTATGTATGTATGTATATATTCATGCATAATTCTATGTATCTATTTTTCTATCTAGCCTAAAATCTAGCATAAAATCTTGTTGCAGGTTAAATAGTGGAAATTTGTCATTTTTTTTCATGTTAGTATCTAAAACTTCCTCTAATATTTGTAGAATATTACTTTGTGCCTTCAACTTTTCCAAATTGCTGGCATGTAGAACTCACATGCAAAATCTAAATTCAGACACTTCAATGTTCCCATGTTAAACTTTGAGTTTAAATGGAGTGATGCACAGAGGCAGGGACAGAAAACCACTCATATTCACCCGGTGATTCTGTAGCAGTGGTGCTGGCATTGGTGGACATTACCCAGCAATGGTGGCGGCAGCAGTAGTGATAGTATAAGTTGCAGTGTAGTTGCCATCATGGCTCCTGGCCCAGGGTAGTTTTAATCAGGTTATGGGGTCTCATCAGTCTTCCTGGCTGCCCTTGGTTTCTGCCAGTTTTTAAAACCGTGTTTGCCTGGTTTCCTGCTGATTCTCTGAACTACCCAATATCTTCCCTATATAGTTCTTTTCTGATTAAACTAGTCAGAGTTAGTTGTTTGCGATCAAAGCCCTTATTGGTAGAGAGTTGGAACTGGCAGTGGAGAGCAGACAACAAAGCAAGACATGGAGGAAATGGGAGAAATCTGGAACGGGTTCTCTGGTCCAGAAAAGCTGAAAGCACTAAAAATACAGTTATTCAAAGATTGGGATATACATGGTATGTGGTGGTGAAACAGCTATTTAAATTACTGCCTTGGTTGTCTGAAAATAAGTTCATGGTAAAGGCAATCTTTGGAAAAATTACTTTTTGCTCCCACATGAAAATGAGAGAAAAAGGAATTTAACCATTTTCCTATTTAGAAAAAAAAGTGCAGCTCACTGCCAGCACTCATTTAATTTTACATAAACATGCTGTTTGAGGCTTGATATGGTTTGGCTGTTTCCCCACCTAAATCTCATCTTAAATTGTAGTTTCCATAATTCCCACATGTTTTGGGATGACCCAGTAGAAAGTAATTTAATCATGGGGGTAGTTACCTCCATGCTGTTCTCATGAAAGTGAGTGAGTTCTCATGAGATCTGATGGTTTTATAAGGGGCTTTCTCCCCACTTTCTTCAGCTCTTCTCTGTCCTGCTGCCTTGTGAAGAAGGACATGTTTGCTTCCCCTTCTGCCAAGATTGTAAGTTTCCTCAGGTCTCCCCATCCATGCTGAACTGTCTGTCAATTAAGCCTCTTTGCTTTATAAATTACCCAGTCTTGAGTACTTCTTCATAGCAGTGTGAGAATGGGTAAATACAAGGCTGAAGCAAATCTGACTGATTTTCAATGTGACAGTAAAATATGAAAACTGTTCTTGGAGTTATTTCTAAACAGAACTGACATCAGAATTGTCTGAAGCATCAGAATCATCTGTTTCAGAAAACCTGAACTTATCAAATGAATCTTTGACCAACAATGTTTTAGAACAATGCTAACATCAGGTAACAATGTAGGAATGCTATATTTTTCTCTTTTTAAAAATTTAATTAATTAATTTACTTTAGGAGATGGGGTCTTGTTATGTTGCCCAGACTGGTCTCAAACTTTTGGGTTCAAGCGATCCACCCACCTCGGACTCCCAAAGTGCTTGGATTATGCGTGTGAGCCACTATGCCCCACAGGAGTGCTACATTTTCTAGAATTTGACATTTTCAGTGATGGATATTTACTATATTTTGTAAATTAAAATACCACTACTAAACACAGAACAAATAGAATGATGTCTATTGTTTCCAAAAATCAATATATTAGAGCAATGAGAAAATAATAATAAAATGAGATACATCATAGCAAAGTTATCTCAGAGCAAATGCTGTAGCCATAAGCACCACTGGCAAATATTCTCTGGGCATTAAGAACTATGTGTAGTAAACTGGCTTTTTCTATCAGCAGTGGCAACTTAAGAACTTGTCAGAGTTTACCGTGTTTTATTCTGATTTTGTTAGGTATTATAAAAAATGAATGTTATATACATTGCTTCATGCCCAAGAGGGGTAAGCTGCCCTTCCAAAAGTAATACAACCAGACATATTGCCATCTGATACACAAACTGGGGATTGGATATATAGAAAAGACACAAGTTGAAGTCAGTCTTGGCATCACATTAGAAAGAAACATTCCAATTACATTAACCGATTCTTCAACTCTACAACATATCTCCCAGCATTCCAAATGGACCCAGCATTCCAAATATAATCTGCAGATCTTATAATCTAGACACTCATTTCACCTAGAGATCTAGAGCTGACGCTCATTAAAATGCCTCAGAAGAGTTTCAGCCCAGTAGTAGACAGTTATCTCAAGTATCCGAGGATCAAGGCTATATTGGTTGTAGAAATCTTTCTAAGACCATTGAATCAAAATCCATGATCAGAATAATAATATCTAATGTTTTCTTATTTTCTTTCTTATATTTTATAATTTTTTTTCTCTGGCTGTGTATAAGATAGAAAAACCAAACTATTTTTCCTACTCTCACACTCAACAGAGCACAGAACACTTCTGTGACTGGAGGTTTAGAGTTTCTCCCTACCAAGAGGCAGTTATCCAGCGGACACCAACTAGATGTCCTATAATTCAATTCAATTCTGACACTATCTATCTGAAGATAGCATTGGATCCTATAGGTTAAAGTCTCCGTCCTTCAAGACTGCCCGTCACTTCAGATGACACAAGTGGAACTTGTGACCTGTGCTTCTGACTGACTGTCTATAAATGGTTCCCATGGCTGTCTCTCCTTGGGTTTGATAACCTGCTAGGACAGCTCAAAGAATTCAGGGAAACATTTTGTCAATTTATTATAAAGAATATTATAAAGAAGGGTACAGATGAATGGCCAGATGAAGAAGTATATATGGAGTAAAGTCAGGAAGGATCCTGAGCATTGGTTCTTTGTCCTTATGGAATTAGAGCATGCCATCTTCTGGCACAGTGATGTGTTCATCAGCCCAGAACATGTTGCTTGTATTTCATTCATTCAGATAAAACTATGTTCATTTCTCTTGTTTTTTCTTTCTTCTCTTCTTTTTGGTTTTTTCTTTCTTTCTTTCTTTCTTTCTTTCTTTCTTTTTTTTTTTTTTTTTGAGATGGAGTCTTGCTCTGTCACCCAGGCTGGAGTGCAGCGGCATCATCTTGGCTCACTGCAACCTCCATCTCCTGGTTTCCAGTAATTCTCCTGCCTCAGCCTCCCAAGTAGCTGGGATTACAAGGGCCCACCACGACACCCAGCTAATTTTTGTGTTATTAGTAGAGACAAGATTTCACCATGTTGGGCAGGTTGGTCTCAAACTCCTGACCTCAGGTGATCCACCTGCCTTGGTCTCCCAAAGTGATGGGATTACAGGTGTGAGCCACCACACCAGTCCTATATTCATTTCTTAGAAGAAGTCTAAGACACTGGAATTCACTGGCTTGTAAGAAATTCTACCTTGCCTAGGATTTCCCCAAGTAAACAATGTATTTTGTAATTTATCCCTTATTCTGATCCAGATGGAAAATGAAACAGGATAAGTCTTAAAGGCCTAATACAGAGCAGTATGTATTAACCAATTAAAGTAGTTCTAGGCAAGAAAATTGCCTACAATCATACAGACTGGTCATCAAAGGTGGAGTCTATGCAATTACTAAAATATCTTGATTTATCTGGGAAAGCAATTTGGGAGGTAAAACAGTTAATCAAGTAAGATGAACAGTCATCTGATTATCTAAAGTCAGCCAGAGTGATTCTTAGAGACAGTCTTGCTCTGTCTCCCAGGCTGAAGTGCAGTGATGTGATCACAGCTCACTGTAACTTCAAACTCCTAGGCTCAAGTAATACTCCCGCCTTGGCCTCCTAAAGCACTGGGAGCTACCATGCCTGACTAGAACTGTTCTTTCGGTTTTGCCTTGGTAAACCAAAAAACTGAAACAAAATAAGTCCTAAACGTTTCTTATAATGTCACTCCTATTTCTTGCCTTTCTCCTCTATTTGATTTGCAGGTGCTTCAAGATACTACACAGCCATCATTCTGAGCTGACATGCAGCTGATGATACCACTTCTAAAACAGATAAAAGTCCTCATGGTCACCTTAGTTCCTTTGGAAGCTGAGGATGACCAGAAGAGGAAAATGAGAATCACAATGGCAAAGAAGCTGTAGCCTTAGCTTAAGGAGGAGGCACTCATTTAAGGACCCATCCACTCTTCCACCTAGAGAGCAGAGGGTTCTTAGAAAAATTTCAATGACCTCCTCTTATTTCCCCAGTAACTCTTTCAGTCTGCTCAAGGGAAAATTGCCATCCTTGGTATCTTTAGCCAATCAGTTTACCCTAGGAGAAAATAAAATAAGATTTTCTATTTAACAGCTCATCTGCAGACTTTGTCTTCTAAAACTCTATCTGTCAGAGAGACAATCTATATGTAATTGAATTCCCTCTTAGGTGAGTAAAAGTTATCTGAGTTCTAGCTAAATTGCCTATGAGCCATTCTTTGACAACAAATATTTGAGGATCACCTTCTTTTGAGAAGTGTTTTGTGTGTTTTAAATGCATCATTAGGTGATCCTCACAGCTTGGAAACTAAGTACTCTTCCAGGGTCATCTTCCATATAAAGAGTCAGGCACAGTACAGATAAATGACCTGCCCAAGTTACTTAGCTAGTAAGTGTGGGATATAGACCCAAGTACTCTGACTTCCAGAGCCAAGGTTTATTGGTTTTGTTTTTTTGTTTTGTTTCTGATTTTTAAGCTTACTGCTTTTAAAATTATTATTATTATTTTACTTTAAGTTCTGGGATACATGTGAAGAATGCGCAGGTTTGTTACATAGATATACATGTGCCATGGTGGTTTGCTGCACCTATCAACCTGTCTTCTAGGTTTTAAGCCCCGCATGCATTAGGTATTTGTCCTAATGCTTAAGAAAATAATATAAGTACACAGAAATAAATACATTACATGTGCTCAGCTTGGGAAATTTACAGATGGAACCCACATATGTAGCTAGCACTCAGTTCAAGAAACATAACATTATCAACACCCCAAAAGCATTCCTGCTGCTTTCTCTTTAGTGCTTCCCCTTCCCTCCTGAACCACAATCCTAAACCAGCTAAACCGTTATGACTTCTACCAGCACAGATTATCTTTGCCTATTTTGTACTTTGTAAATAATTGAAAGCATTATAGCTTGTGCTCGTTTGCATTTGACTTTTTCAAATTCAGTATTTTATTGGTGAGATTCATTGACATTGTTTATGTAGGTGCATATTATTATTATTATTATTATTATTATTTTGAGATCGGGTCTCATCCTGTCACCCAGACTGGAGTGCAGTGGCATGATCATGGCTCACTGCAGCCTCAACCTCCTGGACTCAAGCAATCCTCCTACTTCAGCCTCCAATTACCTGGGACTACAGGCATGTGCCACCAGGCCCAGCTAATTTTTGTATTTATTTGTACAGACACAGTTTTGCCATGTTGCCCAAGACTGGTCTTAAACTCCTGGGCTCAAGCAATCCTCCAGCCTTGGCTTCCTAAAGTGCTGGGATTACAGGCTTGGGCTGCTACCCTTGGCCTGTTCATTCTTATTGTATAATTCCATTGTATGAATATATGGCAATTTACTCATCCATATTATAATTGATGGGCATTTGAGCAGTTTCTAGTTTGGGACTGGACTCCTTTCTTCTGCATATGCACTTAAGAGTGGAGCTGCTGCATACATAATAGGATCTTAAAAGATCTATGTATGTTTATCTATAGAAGATACAAAGAAGATAAAACATTTACACCCCCATGAACAGTATATGCGAGCTCCAGTCGTTCGACATCCTTGTCAACACTTGGCATTAAATGTCTTTTTCATTTTGGCTATTACGATGAATATTCAGTTTTTATCACTTTATGGTTTTCATAGGTATTTCCCTAATGACGAATAAATATAAACACCTTATATATTTATCATTTAATATCATCTGTTTTTAAGGGTCTATTCAAGTCTCTTTTGACTTTTTTTATTCTATGGTCTGTCTTTTTATTATTATTATTAATTTGTTGGGATTGTTTATATATTCTAGATGCAGCTTATTGCCAGACAGACATATTAAGAATAACTTCAACCACTTTTGAGGCTGTATTTTTACTCAGTGATGTATTTTGATGAACACGAGTTCTTGATATCAAAATAAATTTGTCTTTGATCTGTCTTTTTATGTTTGGTTGTTTATAGTTAGACCCTTTTGTGTCCTGTTTACGAAATCATTGCCAATACCAAGGTCACAAGAATGTCCTCCTGTGTTTTCCTCTAAAAGCGTTATTGTTTCTTCTTCCATGTTTAGACCTGCAATCCATCTGGAGTTGCATTTTGTATATGATATAAAATAGAAGCCAAGGCACACGTTATTAATCCATGTGGATAACAAATTGACCCAGCATTGTTCATTGAAAAGGCCATCTTTTCTATTGCACGCTAGTGTTGTTTTGATGTAAATCATGTGTTTGCACGTGTGTATTGATTCGTATACTCTATTCAGTACCATTAGTCTGTTTGTTTTTCCTTGCACCAGTATAAAACTGCTATAATTCCAGCCTGATTCAGTCTTACTATCTCTTACTGTTAGTCTCCCAACTTTGAAATTTAAGATTGCCTTAGTTACTTTCAGCACTTTTCATCAACATGTGCATTTTAGGAAGATTTTACCGTTTCCTGTTAGTATGATATCAAATCCATAATTTGTGGAGAATAAAAATCTTTACAATATTGAGTTTTCCAATTTATGAACACATTATGTCCTCTATTTATTTAAGTCTTTAAAAATTTCTCCCAGTAATGTTTTGAGTTTTCAGTATAAATGTCTTAAGTACTTGTTCATTTGTTGGAGAAATATGCACAAGATTAGTGTTATTTCTACCAATGTGTTCGGAAGAGTCGGTGAGGCCAAATAAGCCCAGAATTATTTATGTGAGGAAATTTTTAATAAGTTTCAATTTGTTACAAGAATTTTTTGTCAGTTTTGGTAAGTCTTTTTTCAAAAAGAATTTTAAAAACTTAATCCAAATTGTCATAACACTGCTACTCTTATTCTTAACAATATTTTGATGTCTACAGTATCTGTAGTGAGAGTCTCTTTTAATATTGACATTGAAAATCTCTATATTTTAATCTACCTTCCTTGAGAGCTACCATTTTGTTATCTTTTAGACAGATTTTGTTTTGTTGAATTTTGTATGGTACAATTTTTTCTGTGTTTTTAAATTAATTTCTCTTTTTAATCTTTGTAATTTATTTTCTTTACTTAATTTGGTATTTTTGTTGTCATGGCTTAAAATGGAGGATTAAGTATTTTAGTCTTCTTATGTAATATGTACATTTCAAGTGTACTTTTTTTTTTTAAGTATTCCTTTGGCTGCATTTTTGATATGATGTACCACTCAGTTTAAAGTATTTTCTTATTTTTATGTTGTTTTCTTCTTTAACTCATGAGTTAAGATGAAATGTATTGTTTAATGTTTTATTTACGGTTTAGGTGATTTGGGGTTTCCAATTATTTAGTTTCAGCTTACTGCCAATATAATTAGAGAATATACCCTGAACGATCCCAAATTTTGAAAAACAATTGAGGCTAAACTTATGGCTAACTATGTGGTTGGTTTTTGTAAATGTTCTATGTGCTCATGAAAAGAATATGCATACAATCATATTTACAAGAATCAGGCCAACTTTGTTAATTTTCAGATCTTTGTAAATTATTTAGATCTTCCGTATCCTGGGTCATTTCATGTCTGCCTGCCCTGTCAAATGGTAAGAATGGTGTGTTAAAGTCTTTCACTGTGTTTGTAGGTTTATCTATCGATCTTTTTTTATTCTATCAGTTCCACTTACATATTTTGAAGCTCTGGTATCAGGATTATGCAAATTCCATTTATGATTTATTCCAAATGTCCGTTTTTAACTCTAGTCATTATGAAATATTCCCCCTTATCTCTGGTATTTCTCCTTGCCTTACGGTCTATTTTCAGCTAGGTTAGTGTAGATTCTGTAGCTCTATATCAGCATGTATAATGTCTGATCCTGGTCAGCATCATAAGTCAGCCATTATTATAGTAACTTCTACATAATAACATTTACCAAATATTTGTGGAAGGAAACAGAGTGTGAAGAATGGTAGTATATAGATTTCCTGTACTCTAGATAGGTCTTTAGAGAAACAGAAGCAGTAGGGCATGTGTGTGTGTGTGTGTGTGTGTGTGTGTGTGTGCGCCTGTACACACAGATACTCCTTGACTTATTATAGAATTACACCCCAATAAACCCATTGTAAGTTGAAAATATTGTGAGTCAAAAATGCATTTAACACACCTAACCTACCAGACATCCTAGCTTAGCCTAACTTATCTTAAATGTGCTTGGAACACTCATATTAGCCTACAGTTGGGCAAAATCATCCAACACTAAGCCTATTTTATAATAAAATGTTGAATATCTTTTGTAATTTATTGAATGTTATACTAAAAGCAAAAGCCAGAATGGTGGTTTGGGTACCACCATAAAGCCAAAAAATTGTTAAGTTGAACCGCTGTAAGTAGGGCACAAGCAAGAGAGAGAAAAAGAAAGAGAGGAGACAGAGACAGAGACAGAGAGGGAGAGAGAGACAGAGTTTAAAGAATTGTTTCACAGGATCGTGGAGGACAAGTCCAGAATCTGTAAGGTAAGCAGGCAGGCTGGAGACTCAGGAAGAGTTGCACCTTGAGTACAGAGGCAGTCTGAAGCAAAAGTCTCTTTTCCTCTTGGGACATCAGTCCTTGCTTTAAGGACTTCAACTTATTAGATAAGATCAACCTACATTATGGAGGATTATCTGCTTTGCTCAAAGTCTACTCATTTAACTGTTAATCTCATCTAGAAATGCTTTCACAGAAACATCTAAAATAATGTTTGACCAAATATCTGGGTACTCCAACCTAGTCAAGTTGACACATAAAATTAACCATCACAGGTCTGCTGAAATCTTTTATGGCAATTATATTGTCTGTATAAGTCAGGGTTCTCTAACGGGATGGAACTAATGGGATAGATATATAAATGAAAGGGAGTTTATTAAGGAGTATTGACGCATATGACTACAAGGTGAACTCCTACAATAGGCCATCTGCAAGCTGAGGGGCAAGGAAGCCAGTCTTGAGTCCGAAAACCTCAAAAGCAGGGAAGCCAAAAGTGCAGCCTTCAGTCTGTGGCCAAAGGCCTCTGAGCCCCTAGCAAACCACTGGAACAAGTCCAAGAGTCCAAAATCTGAAGAACTCATTGTCTGATATTCAAAGGCAGGAAGTGTCCAGCATGAAGAAAGATGAAGGCCAGAGACTCAGCAAATCTGCTGTATCCAACTTCTGCTGCTTTATTCCGGCCCTTCTGGCAGCCGATTAGATGGTGCCCACACAGATTGAGGGTGAGTCTGCCTCTCCCAGTCCACTGACTCAAATATTAATCTCCTTTGGCAATACCTTCATAGACACACTTAGTAACAATACTGTGCACACTTCGACCCAATCAAGTTGACACTGTATTAACCATCATGTCGTCTTTGGAGTTCTAGTCACCATGGAAGTCAAATGTTAGCTGGGTTTTGGCAGAGGACATAATATTCCAAAATTCTTAGGTTTCTTTAAAAAACACTCCATTATGAAATTGTTTTCGCCCCTCAAGTTCTCCCAAAAGATAATGTGAAAGTTGTCAGAATCAAAATGAAGTCACTAATATTAGAAAAACCCTGACAGCTAGAGCTGAGGAAGGCTATGAAGAGTTAGTTCTCACACATGTGCATCTGACAACAAAAATGATCTCAAAAGACTGTGCAAAGGTCATCACAACCTTACACAGAAAAGACTTCTGACCACTGCCTGACAGTGCCTGTCCAGTGTCAGATTGGCATCACTTTTGTTGTTGATCTTTGTAGCCAAGGATAATTATTTCAAAACAAGTATGCAATCCTCCTCATGTATTTGCTTTAAAAACACTTTTTTTTTGAGACAGAGTCTTCCTCTGTCACTCAGGCTGGAGTGCAAAGGTGCAATCTTGGCTCACTGCAACCTCTGCCTCCTGGGTTCAAGCAGTTCTGCTGTCTCAGCCTCCCGAGTAGCTGGGACTACAAGTGCATACCACCACACCTGGATAACTTTTGTATTTTTAGCAGAGACGGGGTTTCACCATATTAATCAGGCTGGTCTCACACTCCTGATCTCAGGTGATCCACCCGCCTTGGCCTCCCAAAGTGCTGGGATTATAGGCATGAGCCACTGCACCTGGCCCCTTTGTCTTTTTTACCAACCTGAATACACACATAGTTTACTATGGCATGTGTATTCACTTCAATGCACTATTCCCCAATAAACAAAAATTTTTTAGAGAGCCTTTCTTTGTTATTTAGATTGACAATGAAATATTATATCTACCAAAGTTACTGTATAAAGCATATTTAGAAAATAGAATAAAATAAAACATCTGCACTTAACTGTATTATTTTACTCTTTCTCCTGGTTTATTACAAACTCGATTGAGTCTTCCTCCCATCTCTGTCTGCATGTGCAGAAAGTACCCTGCTAGATGGTCGGGGAAGAAACAGGGTCTAACAACAAGAGCTATAATTTATTCTTTTCTCCAGAAATATCTCTCGAAAATAAAAACAAAAATTATTCTCACTGTATTTTAGACCCATGGTTAAAGAGCCCACCTTTGAAACTTGTCAATTCTTTTTAATAAAGAGTACCAGTAGAGATTTAAGTCAACTTTTCCTCCCGTGCAATTAGTGGGCCAAATTTGTGACACTGTAAAATGTTATTTTATATATACATATATAAACTTACCTTAAAGTCATCAATCATACTCTAGGTATCCAGGACATTTTATTAATGTTATCATAAAAATTTATGTAAAATTTATCAAAAGATGTATTAATTTTAAATAGTTTTTGCTCAGTAGATACTAATCTCTCTTCAACTCCTAGTTGTTGAAAGCCCTTAGGAAATTGAATTAGCAATTAACCACTTTCTGTTTTACATTAATAAAGGCTACTGAGTTGCTAGAATGTCCTCCCAACTAATCTATCATTCTCTTTTTCTTGAAAACCCAGATAAAAACTCACCTCCGGCGATTCCTGACTAAGGCCCCCCTTCCCTTTAACACCATTCACACACACCTAACTAAGATTTTGTCCTCTGAACATTTGAGCTTGTTTATGTCTTGCTTTTTAAGTACATTTACGTCCCTTTCACATGTGTTGGTTTTCTTAATGCTCACTTGTAAATTAGGTACCTTTGAAAATTCCGATAACTTTCTAAATACCCTAAGGCTGTATTTAATACACCAAAGTAGTAACATACTGAATAGCTCCCTAGTGGTTTTAAACAGTTAATGCAGCGTCAGAAGAGGCCTAATTTATTATTAGGGAGTAGTTTACGCACAGGGGAAATGTACTATGTAAGAATTTTTTGTGACTATAAATCAAAATCTCCAAGTGTCTTTATTCTGGTGCCCCCTCCAATTGCATGATAAATTATCTTTATCCTTATATATCACGGTTTCTTAAGAGTGGCACTATAGACATGTTGGACTGATCATTCTTTGTTGTGGGGAAATGGGCTGTTGTAAGCACTATTAGATGTTTAACAGCATTCCTGGCTACTACTTGTTAGATGCCTATAGCATCCTTCCTGCCCAGGCATAACACCAAAAGTGTCTCCGGACACTGGCACATGTCCTCTGGCGTCATGGGAAAGAAATGGACTTTCAGTAAGTCCCATTGGTGTACACCTTACTTCTCTAAAGAAATTAACAATTACTTTTGTTACAGGAAAATTCTTATTAAATATCAATGCCGTTAGCATTAATTAAGTCAAATTTCTTGGCGCTTAGAAGTTACCTGCTAAAAAGGTCTTGAGATCACTCAAGGATACCAATTTGAATAATCCATGGTCTTATTGGTTTAATATCACTAATACAGTCAAAGCAGCAGCTTCAGACAAATCCAAAATCTCTCAGGCACTGATCTGATGCAGTTTAAACAGAGGTAGCTGCCAAAAACTTAGCAGTGTTCGTGAGAGACTCAAGATAAAAGAGCTATCTGTTCTTCCTGTCTTCTGGGAATGCTCTCTGACCTCCACGGGTAAAAACCTCTCAGCCCTTTGCCAAATGATGTTTCACAGGAGAATTTAAATTTTAATTCTACTGGAAATATTTTTAAATGCTAATTTCATCAGGAATTCCTGGAATGACTATTGTCCTTAATGACTTGCTGCTAGCCTATACTCAGGTCTCCTTGTTAAATACCTCGGGGTGGGGACACTTCCCCACTCTTATAGCTGTTTTTTAAATTTTCATTTATTTGAAAGTCATTTGTGATATTTAAATACTTGTTTCAACACCTCTTATTTTTTTACTTAGTTCATCTGACAAGCATTTATTAAACATTTTCTATGCAATGTGGTAGCTCCCATTGTCACACCAATAAAAGATAATAAAATAAAGTCATATTCTTTGTGGCATGGATTTCTCTCTGTGTTTTGGCAACTAAAACAGTTCAATGAGTAAATATGAAAAACATGTTCTAATTTTTCAGAGTTCTCACATAGAATGGGACAACTATAACAGGTAGATTAAAACTATTATTCTAAAGAATGTTTTTGCTGTGACCTTTTTTATCATAATATGTTCTTGGGTTATTTGGCCTATGCTATAAAAATGTCCTTATTTTATCAATTCAATTTTCCTGTTGTTTATTAACATATATTTCTCTTTTTTCCTCAAAAGCAACTTAGGCAGAATTGTCATAATACAACAAAATATAATTGGGGAAGTTAGTTGTGTAACCCTGTTAATTATGAAAGATTCTGGAAGTCTGATCAAGAAGAAAGTAAACAGCATTTCTGGAATGTTGTTTCCTTAGGCTTTCTGGAAAACAATCATTCCTTTTTTTATTTCCTTTGAGACTAAAGGATAGTTGGGATTAGAGTTAGTTTTGTCAATCCTCTTCTTGATGTTTTTGAGCAACATTATACATGTCACCCTTTCTTGAAAAGACCTAGAAAAATGCTTTACTATGGAATTGCGCCTTAGTATGTGTTCACCGTTTCGACTGCCTGTATCAGTTCCGCTAAAGGCTCACCACTGGCTTGTTCTCCAGCTCCACTTTCAATCTCCTCTTTCGCTTTCTCCTACAACTCCCAGAACTATATCTCAGTCTACTTTGCTGTTAGCACCTCCTTTCTCATGGTTCCAATTCTTCTCTTGATTCTTAAGTTTCTTATGTAACAGGTTTCTATGGGCATGCTCATTGACTGATTGAACTTCTCCAGTTCAACTCTATTTCTCACAAATGACAGACAACTCTACCCGCTTAAAATGTAAAGGACAGAACGAAGGGGAAAAGGAGCTGGGCTTGTTTACAGGGGATCACTTACCCAATGGCTCCAACCTAGATTCTGAGCTGCAATCTGCCTTCTGGACTCAGCAGACACAGACTTGAAGAGTGTAGACATTCAAGGCCTACACCCTTTTCATAAAATGGGAAGATCCAGCAATGATAAAGAAAGAAAAGAGAATTTAGCTAATTATAAACCTATTATGGCAACCTGTTAAAGATTTTAACTGCTTCATGTATTGTATTTTTATACTCTTGACACATCCTAGCAGTCTCTTATTCTACGTATTTCTACCTTCTAAGAGAGAACTAAGAGAGACAAGTCGTGCAAGCAAATTCTCCTTTTTCTATAATGACTTACCTAGGATGTTCCCTTAAGACTCCTGTTTTCCATGAAAGGTTGAAGAATCCTCTTTTAAACATTCCTGGGGAGTATTATATGGCTTCCCCTTCCTGTTAGATCCATTTCTGCACCCATTAGAGTAGGTAACCAGATGTGCCTGTCACATATGGATGGGGACAATTTGTAACCAAGAGAGGAGAATAAAGCATAGAAAACAGTTCCCCTATTAATTTGCACACATGCAGGTCTTGTCCAGATACCTAAAAAGTAATAGTTTCCTTTCCTGAAATCTCCAAGGCTATTGTGGTTGACCATGAGGTCAGGGGAAGGGCTAATTGCAAGAGCAGCTGTCATCGACCCAGAGAGTTAACTGAAGAGTCAAGTACAAAGGCCTACTGATTCTCAAAACATTCCTCAAGGCACTCACTGGAGTCTCAGGACTCAGTGTTAAGGAGATTAGTGATGGGTGAACCACAAACATGTTTAGGCATATTTTCCTTTCTTATATATAAAAATACAGACAGTTACGTATATCCTAGATATATCTAACATGATTACTATCCACCAGAAAGTAATGTCTAAATTTAATATTTAGCACAATGAAAACAAAAGCCATTTTAAAGTACTTGAGCTGCCAAATCAAGGACTTAGCCTTGGTTATAGTAATATAACCAAAAATATCTATTATTCCAATATGGCCTATGAATATCCACAGCTATTTACAGTTGTATTTATTCTCTAACTGTACATAAATAGTCAAGACTCTTTGTCTTCAGTTAGGTAGGGGACATTGTCAGCCTTAAAATAAGGATTGCTAGTTATTAAAATTATGAATCTGAAAGCTATATAGAAAAAGTAAGAAAAAAATATGATCCAATGTGGAGAAGCAGCAGAATATATGAGACGTAACTATGAAAATATGCATTTCGTTGGATAAATATGAGAAAATATTGTGAAAAAATGAACATGTAGTATTTCAAGAATTAAGGAATACTGAAATTTTATTGTCAGGAATTTCTTCAATATGATTGGTATATCATAATTTTTTAATTAAATGTTGGAATTTGAGTCCAGCTTCTTCATGTAAAGGGAATCTGGAGAAATTCAGCAGTAACAGATTAAAAACTCTCTTTTCTTATCAGCTCAATTCCAAAGATGAACAACA
Organism: Cacajao melanocephalus; assembly: GCA_963573385.1. NCBI lineage: Eukaryota > Metazoa > Chordata > Mammalia > Primates > Pitheciidae > Cacajao > Cacajao melanocephalus. The sequence continues at coordinate 10,551 of CAUYLG010046923.1, read as the reverse complement.
TACTGATCTAGTATAAAACAGCACTCATAAAGGTTACATCTTGTTGTAAGTACATTTGTATTTACCCTACTCACAATGGTATGTGTCTGCAGGATAAATGGATGGTGATGGGTGTTTGCATGTGGCATTTCAATTGTTTTCATGTGTTTGCAACTGTGAACGAAGCAGTGTGTCTCTTAAGGCAAGTAAACTCTCTCCAGCAATGAGAAATAAGACCCTTGAGAAGAGTGGGGAGAGGGGTTTACATGACAGATAGTTAACCAGTTAGCATGCCTGGTGTGAATGCTTGGTAATCAAAAAGCACCTATACTTTCATCTAGAGTTTTGTGACGCAAGCGTCTCCAGAGAGTAGAGAGTTGTTCCACAACAGTTTCTTTTTCCTAGCTCTCCCAGCCCATATACAGTACCTCAACCTAGTGACATTAAAAAATGTTAACTAGTGAATTAAAACCAGGCATCCATTCCTAGAACATCTGGCATAAAGAGAATGTTATTAAGGCAAGGTAGAAAAAGAAGTCACAGATAGTCAATCAGTCTATTATAACTACTAACTTGCTATTAACATATAAATTGAGTGCTTGCTCCGGTATCCCAAATTTAATCTTTGCTCTGATCTGTCTATGATCTGTCTGTACACCCAGATTTGTCTATGGGTGTACAGTACTTCTTCATGCCACCACTGTTGGCCAAAACTGTTGGTCTTCACACTCTGTTCCCTGAGTCCCTACTCACTCTAGCTTCTACCTTGCAATAACAGCCTCACCTCCATGAAAAATGAGGAAAGTTTTTCAACACCCACCATGGGGGATAATACCGGGAAAGCCACTGGCTTTTGCATGGCACCACTGGAGTACAAACCCAGAGCTCCAGCACTCTCGAACTTTATCTCTAGCCCTGGCCTCACCCACCCTTAATTCAAATTTGCTTCCCTTCCATTCTCCTGCCCCTGAATTGTTTCTCCCTCTGTATTATCATCTACTAGTCTCATTCTGCTAACATTCCACTACAGATTAATAAAGGAGTCTCTCCATATCCACTCTTCCCAGGTACATTGTGGACAGTGGTCACCAGGAAGATGGGTCCTGGTGTCCAGGATATTATCTTCAGTGACTAATGACACAAGGACCTGAATAAGACACTGGTATTTACAAAGTAGATAAGAAATCACTGAGGGGTCCCTCAAGCCACTGAAAACATGTATCATTTGCCATAAAACAGCATTAAACATTAAGTCAACAGATTGCATATGAATATCAACAATCCTGCAAATAAAAAGCCACTCCCTTAAGAAACATCAAGATTATTAGTTGCCATCAGAGAAGTAATGGAGACCAGGCTCTCCACGGTACCCTCTTGTGCTGTGAGTACTACCTTTTCCTCTCCTCTTTGATGGGAGTCTCTATTTTTTTACCCAGTATCACTTTTCCATTTTTTTCTCTAACTTGGTGCTTTTGTCATTTTCTTCATTAAAAAAATGGCAAACTACTTTTTATTGATTACAAAAAAAGTAAATTATCTATGTAGAACATCATCTGTCACCACTCTGGAGCTCAGCTGGCTTCTGCATCCTTACTAGATACACAGAGTTGGATATTGATCCATGCCAAAAATGCATAGCAGATTCTCAGACCCCCACAAACCCATGGCAGTCTTCTTAGCCACACATGATTTCTGTGTAATTCTATCAACAATCTTTAGATCAGATGGACAGTGATCTCATCATTTTTACCCTTATCTACTACTGCCTCCTCCACTAAATTCACACTTCTTGGATATCAGTCCTCCTCACAGACCTTACGTTTGAGGTAGGAATGAATATTATTTTAAAATATACCTTTATTGACCACTGAATTCCTTTAGGCTTCTCTTTTTCAGTTGGAAAATAATGGAATTTTAAATATTTTATTATCTGCCAAACTCAGCAGACCTTAAAACAAAGCATTTCATGAGGAATTCAACTAATGGGAAAACATAAGTTACAATAATTATTTATAGTAAATGAACATTGCTCTTAAACATATAGGCTTCATAAGCTATTATACCTCATGTTGTTAGTATAACTTGAGGTATAGTTATTTACATAGTGAAATATTTGGTTAGCATTAAACATTTGTTTTACATCAAATGACCTCAAAATGCCCAGAATAAAACCAACTTCTCACAACTTCTTGACATGATGCTATATTTACAAAAGGATATCATTCATGTTTAAATATTTACAGAAAACTTAAAATTGGTTTTTATAACTTCAGGACATTGAAATAGAGAAATTTTTGATAAGCATACTCATGTGTGCCATTTAAAAATCCTTAAAGGCCAAAACAGGGCCTGTATTTCTTTGCCTTCAAAATATGTAATTGTTAGCCCTATTGCCACTACAGTTGTGGATTCTCTTGGGAGAAGAGTTCCGTTTGCCTTTCCAGAACAGTTCTTTCCCATGGTATGGGAGTTAAGGAGCCTAGTCTGTTCTCAGCCACATAAAAACTCATGACATGACAAGCCACAGTAGACTGGGGCCTCGATCTCTTTCCTGTAGACTATTAAGAAGGCTGTACGTGATTTCTACGGACCTCTGGAGATTCTGCTGATGCCTTCCTATATTCTGTGTGTCCTAGCCTGACATTAGCAAACCACTCTTTTCTTCATTGGCAGCATATTTTGGAAAGCGTTTTCTCACAGATAGCCAAGATGGCTTCCTGTAGGTGTTATAACAGGTTTCTCTTACCTCAAATGGCTTTTTCAAAAAAAGATACAAGTACATTTGCTACATGACTCAATTCCATTTCTGAGTATTTATCCTAGAGGAATGAAAACTTATGTTTACAGAATAAGTGTTATGAGAATGTTTATAGCAGTTCTATTAATAATTGCTAAAAACTGAAAATAAAACAAATGTTCACCCACTGGTGAATGGATAAGCCAAAGGGATTACGTCCATAAAATGGAAAACTACTCAACAAACTAACGATATATGCAAAAACTTGGATGAATCTCAAAGACATTGTGCTGAGATAAAGAAGCCTGTCTCAAAAGATTACATATGGCATGATTCCATTTAGAGTAAACATTCTTGAAAAGAGAAAGACACAGTGATAAAGAATAGATCAGCAGTTTCCAGGGAGTACAAGTAGGGGAGGGTTTTACTACGAGGAGATGGCACCAGGAAGCTTTTGGAATGATGGAAGTGTTGTGTATACTGATTGTGGTGAATGTTACAGAAATTTATACCTGTGTTAAAAATCATAGAACTGTACACCAAAAAAAGACCATTTTACTGCATATAAATTCAAAACGTAAATCAAGCAAAGTATAAATGGATAAATAAATAATGATAATAGCATAGATTAGCAGACTGTGATTTACTATCAATTCAGAAATAACCTCAAAGCAGAAAAATACAGTGATTAATATCTCAGTTTTAGAGTCAGTAACTGGAATCTTTTTCTGCTGCTTAATAGATTTGTGGTACTGAGAGAGATGTTGAACTATGCTGAGACTCACGTTTTTTGTGTATCAAGTGTGGATGATAATAGTGCCCACCTCAAATAATTATTGCAAGGGTAAATGGCATGTATAGAATGTAACTATTAATTGCTTTAGTAATACTGCTAATATTATGGTGGACATAGTTATATGCATTTCCCTATTTAGCTCTTTTATGATAAAGAAAATCTGGCTATACCCGCCCCCAACACACAAATGGATAACTACTATCATTATTCTTGTCACCATTATCACACACAACACACTTGAGGTGCATTAGAAACTCAACTCTCTAGAGAAATTTGTTAACTGCTGCTAAGTAACATATTGGCAACTTCTGTCTTAAGAATATTGCAAACAGTCCTAAAATATTTTGGAAGAAAAGAAATGCACTTGGTGAAGCAGTGACTGTTTAGAAGTCCAACATTTTCACTCCCAAAAGAAAGACATGAGGGTTTTTGTCCTTGACTTTCCTTTTTCCCTTGCAATCATTCCCTTAATACTCTCATCTAATCTGTCAGCTTCTGTGATTGCATCTAGGCAGTGGATGACTCTCGAATCTATATTTACCATCTTGGTCTCTCTCCTGGGTTTCAAGATTGGATTTCTAACTCCTGTTGGACTTAGATTATCTGAATTGTGATCTCCAAGGCATTATCTGGAGCTGAGCTCATTCATTTTCCCTTGCAAAGCTTCCCCTTTTTCTGATTTCCCAAATCTGTTAATGGTGCCACTAGTTTCTCTAGGAACTCACCCCAAATTCCTGGTATCATTGTCTCTCTACTGTGCCTGGGACTAGCAAGCCTTTGCTCTGTTACTTATTTAAATTATAGTAATGTTCTCTTTATAGGTCTCTTTATCATGTACCATACATATACACAACTGTCATATTAATCCTAAATACAACCCCTGTATAACTTGATCAATAGACCCATAAAAACTTCAATAATTAGGTAAAGAAAGAACCTGCAAACAACTTCTTCTTACATAATTTTCACCCTGAATCATCACTCTATTCTTTTAGCCAGCTAGCTCATTTCATATGCCAATTTTATACTCCCTCAATTTTGCGCTATTTTTAGTATTATTTGTGTTATTATACATTTATTAAAATCACATTCTCCTTGTCTGAAATGGCCGACACCTCCCCATGCCCCACATGTCTTTAATTCTGACTTAAAAGCCTCACTATGCTCCCCATCTCAGGAGTGATTTTAGATGCTTTTGAGCAGACAAAGCACATTTGTTAACACTGCTTTAGGAAATGTATTACTTTCTGCCATTCATTAAGGGTATTTACAGGTGAATGTTATATCCAGTGAAGTTACAATACATGTCTAAGTCGAAGTGATGAAGTGCCTGAGCTTACACAGGTGTTCAATATGTATTTGCACCTAAGAAAAATACATCAGTAGTATTTTCTTCAGTTTGGCCAGGTTATTTTTCCCTGGCTCCCCTCCACCCCCGAGCCCTGTAGTTGCACTGTGATTTTTGCCTTTGTTACCCATGGCCAGAGTGATCTAGGCTAATTCAATGGTCAGATAAACAACACCTCCCGACACTTACTCTTCGAAAATATATTCAAGCCGGCCTAATATGGGTGTTCAGTTTAAGCCCCAGTCATTGACCTTAACTACCTTGTAGAATTCTATGCTGTTTTATTTGATTACTGACATGGTTTGGCTGTGGCCCCACACAAATCTCATCTTGAATTATCACGTGTTGTGGGAGGGACCTGGTGGGAGGTAACTGAATCATGGGGGCAAGTCTTTCCCATGCTGTTCTTGTGATAGTAAATCTCAAGAGATCTTGTTATTAAAAGGGGGAGTTTTCATGCACACGCTCTCTTTGTGAGCTGCCATCCGTCTAAGACGTGACTTGCTCCTCCTTGCCTTCCACCAGGATTGTGAAGCCTCCCCAGCCACATGGAACTGTGAGTCCAATTAAACTCCCCCCCCTTTTTTTTTTTTTTGTAAATTGCCTAGTCTCAGGTATGTCTTTATCAGCAGTATGAAAAAGGAATAATACTCTTAGAGAGCCCAGATATGTGGGGCTTATGATTATAATACTTTCAGTACATAGTTATTTCACCTACGAAAATATGTTTTTCCCTTAAAAAGAGTGTTGTTGCCATTACACAGAGGGGAGCCAAAAATGAGTTAATGACTAAAGTATTCCTAGACTCAACGTGGCTATTTAGCACTGATATCATTTCTTTTTTTTTGAGATGGAGTCTTGCTCTGTCACCCAGGCTGGAGTGCACGCTCTAAGCTCATTGCAAACTCTGCCTCCCACGTTCAAGTGATTCTCCTGCCTCAGTCTCCCAATTAGCTGGGACTACAGGTGCATGCCACAATGCCCAGCTAATTTTTAGTATTTTTAGTAGAGACAGGATTTCACCACGTTAGCCAGGAGACATCATTTTTTTACGTTCCGAAGTATAAGGCCCAGTTCCTAGAATTTGTCTCTTTTCCAGTGGTAGTGAGGAAACTGGTCTTAGATGTTTTGTTACCAATAAAGTCTTTCAAAGACAATGATCTAATAATTAACACATGTGCTCCATCAACCTGGAGGCTTCCAGAATTCTCTAAATCAATAAATTATTTTTGCTGCATTTATTTGGATATCTAAAACAGGTTTGAGAGTTTCAAAAGACGCTTAGCTTCATTTTCAATGTTCCTTATTTTCACATGCAGCCAAATTCCCACATTTTAATACCTCCCCTCCTCATCTCCTACATGGAAGCCAAACAAATTTTGGAAAATAAAGAATACAGGTTTATGTATATTTTGGGTCAGAGCCTGAGATTATCTCATTGCTGAATCACAAACAACTTAGGCATTTATGCACACACTGCAGAGCCCCTGCATGGCTCAGAACAATGTTAAATTCAGTTTCTAACAGCAGTTCAGCCACCACACAGCCATAGAAGTATCAGCTATGATACTCAACGTTATGTTTAATTTGCACTGTAAGAATTATGCAAGATGGATTCTTTTCTAACAAAAATGTATCTAACCTTCAGGGACACTCATGCCCCCGAAGCTTATGAACATCAGCAGCACAATGAGACAGCTTGTCCAAGGGAAATATTAGAGAAGGAGGAGTAATTGCTGCGCACTGGCGAGTCATAAAGTTGATGGAATGAGGTGAGGAGCTCATGTAAATATCCGCCCCACCCACTGAGGCCGGCCTTCCCGCCTCCTCTTCCCTTCTCATTCCTCTCCATCGTCTGCACCCTAAGGCTCCACCACTGTCTGTGGGAGTCATTTCACTCTTCTGGGGGAAGCAGATACATAGCTGAGCTATTTTATGTTATTTTTCCCTCTTAATGAATACCACACACATGATTGTTGAATGTGCATGGTGCTAGCAATGAGTAATTAAGTCTTGTGGGAAGGAAAGTTCGGGTGGAGGTAGAGTAAGTAGATCTGGCACAGAATCAATGCTGTCTGGTTTCAGGAGAGCTTTCTTTTGAGTGGCAGTATGGCGTGGTCACCTGGAGTTAAATCTCCTCCACTCTGGTCTCAGTGTTATCATGCACCAACTAATCTTGCAGATGTAACTCCTGCTGCTCCTAGTCTCAATTGTCTAACCTGCCAAATGGAGACAATATTTTCTACCCACCTCACAGGGTGATTAAAAAAAAAAAACTGGCAATTGTGATAAAAAAAAAAACTGGCAATTGTAAGTTATCCCTATGCTTGATTTACCTTTAAAAGGCTTCCACCTTTCTTTATTTTAACATTTCATTTCAAAGTCTCTTTACTGAACACCTGGCCTAAATAAGCCACACAAGGAGCATCCAAATTTGAACTTGCATCATCCTAACAGATGCTGTTCTTGGAATCAAGCCATTGATAAAGCTCAATTCCTTTCAACAAGCCTTTATTGAGCAACTACAATGTGCTGAGTGCCTATTCAATCATTAAAACATGGGCCGTCTAAAGGCAGCATTTCATCTCTCTCAGTGGGAATTCCATAAAATCTACAAAATGTTTTCAGCATTAAGAGTGAACATAAAGGGAGCAATGCTGAGAGCTTCTTTTCACATCAAAAATATCAAAGAAGCATTTGGATCTGCATGTCGTTTTACACTGAGCTCAGTAACTTTTGAAAGCCAAAGTAATTTCACTTAGACCACAGGCAGCACCAAGGCTTCTAAAACACAGCTCTTCAGGGTCCCACATGTTTTGTCTTCCTGGAATAAATAATTAAATATTTGGAACTTAAAGGAATACATTGGTAAGGATGTACCTGAACTTCAGAAATGTAGCTGGTTAGGGTAGAAGAGTGGAGAAGTAACAGCAGGAGTATTTTATCTTCCAGAGCTCAAAGCTTTTGTCCAAAATTATACCTTAATAACTATTGGCCAGGCCATATGCTGACATGGAGTTTATTAAGATGACTATTTAAACAATTTTAGAGAAAGTAGTGGAAAACTAAGACTGTATTTATTTGGGAAGATGCCTATGTCCATTCCAAGCATTCCTCGACTCACTGCAGCAGGAGAGGCATATAACTTTGATCTTCTAAAATTACAAAAAGTTAACAATGATCATTTCTGAATGGAATGTGCACTTTCATATGGACAAAAAGAATGGTGAATGATGTGGATTGGGGAATCAGACCTCCAGTTACCATTTCCTAACTGTACAAAATGTGTGCAAATTACTTAATTTTCCTCAGTTTTCTTATCTGTGAAATGGAGGTAATAATATTAACCATCTCATAGGGTATTTAAGTGATCAAAAGATGATGATGCACATGAAGAACTTAAAACAATGCTGGGCATATGATAAGTGCTCACTAATTATTAGCTACTGTCATTGTTTTATGCAAATGTTTTAAGAAACTAATTTTAGTATCAGATGCCTACACATTTGGAAATCAGGCACCATTTAGCATATTTTACATCACTCAGTTCAAATTCTCAGTAATTTACAGATCAAACCTTAGATCTATGTTCAGGAAAACATATTGCCCAAGTAGCTATTGTAAAGTTTTTATGGGATTCCTCTTATTACTCCCAAATTCTTAACTAGCAGCCCTCTCTCCCTCCCCTCCCCTCCCCTCCCATTCCCTCCCTCCCTCCTTCCTTTCCCTTCCCTCCTTCCTTTCCTTTCCTTTCCTCCCTCCTTCCCTTCCTTCCTTCCTGTGCTGGTCCTTTGGTTTAAGTTAACTGAACAATATATTTTCACAAAAGTCATTAAATTTGTTTAAAGATAATTCCAATGTGTTCATCTTAATAAACTTGAAGTAATTAATGGTAGATGTTCATAACCACATGCCATTGTCAAGATTTAATCTTGTTTTGCCTTACTACCAAATAAAAATTTTCCTTAAAAACTTTTTAAGGAAAACTTAAAATATTCATTGCATAAGTTTTAAAAGCTGGTAATCTTGTTCCAAGGTTAAAACACCCCCCCTCCACAAAATACTTTTAATGAATGCATTTGTTATGCAGTGATACAATTGTTTCCTTCCTCTGTAGATGATAGAGTCATAATTATTTCTCTGATGTTAATTAGAAATAAACCCTTTCATTTGTAAAAGAATAGTAACTATTTAAAAATCACACAAATCAATTAGTAGCTTCATATAGAACAAAAGATCTAGTTATTTAAATAATTTTAACTGCCACTAAAAAGAAACAAGCACCTGGAATGGAAAAAGAAAGGCTATCATTATTTTTGAAAGCATTTTCTCATTTTCTCCTTATAAAGTTACAAGGTTACATATTATTGTGGTATATGGAATTACATAGTTGATGGATTCAGAAACAGAATAGGGATTTAACATAGAGTATTTTTAAAATTTCTATATGGGAAGCTTATTTTTTTAAAAAACAGAGTAGGGATTTTTTACATATGCAAATGTGCACTAACAGAAAAAAAAATCAAACTTCTAACATTTTGCATGGAAAAGGTGAGTGTTATGTTCAATATGAAACTAAAAGAAATCTTGAAAACATCTTGACCTGGTAGAGTGCAGACATGATTTACAGGCTGTGAAACACAAATTGCCACTAAACCTCCTTCCTCTCCAGGGTCTGCTGAGTTGAACAAGGATTCTAAGCTCTGTGCTTGGACTCTGCCTCCTCTGTGCCCTCAGTCTCTGACTTCACTAGCACCCACTCTCCCATTCCCTTTTCTCATGTTACTTAAAAAGATTTAGCAGGGTTTAAAACAGGACTATTGGTCATCCAGATTTCAAAGGTGAGAGCTAACTTCATCTAGGACTGGGGATTTTCTCCCTTCCTGGAGAGCCCAAGATAATTTCACGCTTTCCAAAGAAGTTAATCAGTATATACCCAAGAAGAGTAATTGGTTGGAGTACTTTGAAAATTTCAAGTCTGATAAGAAATAATTCCATGGAGATGCCTGACCTTAGGCATTCTTTAAGTCAGTATTTACTCATAAATATGGCAGAAATAGACTTAAAAAGAAAAAGTTTGGAATGTCTCAAAAAAGGAAACCTAGTTTATACCTCAGACATTCAGAGAGAATTTGATTACAAATAGGCGAGCTAACCTTCTGAAGAAAGTATCATTGACCTAATACTTTATTTCAAGAGATGGACTCTGCAGAAGGAGCATCTGATAGCCATCTAGTCTATGCAAACAATGAGCTGAACTGCAGAAAGAAGGACTGATGAAATAACTCAGAAATGGCTTCCAGGAACTTAAATAGTAAAAGAAAGAAAACTACACAGGTTGCTTTTCTTTGGACCACTGAGGTAATTCACAGGACCTAACATAACAGATCCACTCTGAAAGTCTTTGTTGAGTTAATTTTTGTATAAGGTATAAGGAAGGGATCCAGTTTCAGCTTTCTGTGTATGGCTAACCAGTTTTCCCAACACCCAATAGGGAATCCTTTCCCTATTGCTTGTTTTTTGTCAGGTTTGTCAGAGAGCAGATGGTTGTAGTTGTGTGGTGTTCTTTCTGAGGCCTCTGTTCTGTTCCATGGTCTGTATCTCTGTTTTTGTACCAGTACCATGCTGTTTTGATTATGGTAGCCTTGTAATATAGTTTGAAGTCAGGTAGCATTATGCCTTCAGCTTTGT
>CAUYLG010046919.1:0-17684 GCA_963573385.1 Cacajao melanocephalus | reverse complement strand
GAAACCAAAAAGTTGTTTTTAAGCCACTAAGTTCATGGAAATTAGTCACATCAGCAATGGAAAACTAGTACAATTATATTGAACTATAAGTTTCAGCATTTCAAGAACCTTCTATACTTTTTTGTCTCCAGAGGTTTTCATATGCTTTACTCTCTGCCTGGAACACCGTTTCTTCCTTTATTCTTATCTCCATCATTCTCATATATTATTTTCTAATAATGTTTAAAGTCTCTTTTTAATCTCATTGTGGTTTTAATTTGCATTTCTCTGATGATTAGTGATTTTGAGCATTTTTCATGTTTGTTTTCTGCTGTAAGTTTTCTTTTGAGAGGTGTCTATGTCATTTGCCTATTTTTAAACGGGTTTATTTGCTGTTTTTTCTTGTTGATATGTTTAAGTTCATTATAGATTCTGGATAGTAGTTCTTTGTAAGATGCATAGTTTGCAAATAGTATTTCCCATTTTGTAGGTTGTCTGTTTATTTTGTTGATTATTTTGCTGTGAAGAATCTTTTCTCCATTTGTCAATATTTGTTTTTGTTGCAAATGCTTCAGAGATCTTAGGCTTTCTTCTAGAGTTTTTATAGTTTTATGACTTAAATTTAACTCTTTAATCAACCTTGAGTTAATTTTTGCATATGGTGTGAGGAAGCGGTCCAGTTTCACTCTTCTGCAAATGGCTAGCAAGTTTTCCTAGCACCGTTAATTGAATAGAATGTCCTTTCCTCAGTGTTTATTTTTGTCAACTTTGTCAAAGATTTATTATACAGTTTGTGGGTCAAAAGCCTGGCATAGTTCTCTTGGGATTAAAATCAAAATTGCAGTTGGGCTGCACTAGAGGCTTTGTTGAGAATCAGCTTCCAGATATGTGTAAGTTATTGACAAAACTCAATTTCTTGAGATTGTACTGATGCAGAATCAGTACTAAAGGATTCATTTCTTTGCTTGCTGTCAGTTCAAAGTCACTTCCACCTTCTGGGGCCTACTTGTATTCCATACCCAAGGCCCATTCATCTTCAAAGCAAGAGAGATGAGGTGAGGTCAAGTCCTTCTCCCACCTCATCTCTTTTGCTTTCTTTTCTGCCTTATCTCTCTGACTTCAACTAGCAAAATGTCTCTGCATTGAAAAGCTCATATGATTAGACTGTACCCATCCAAATAATATGGGATAATATCCCCGTCTCAAGGTCTGTAAACTTATTCATCTCTGTAATGTCCCTTTTGCCATGTAATGTAACATTTTCATAGGTTCTAGGGATTAGGGTATGGACAACTCTGTTGGGGAGGGCATTATTAGCCTATTAAAATGGGTATGTATAAAGATGTGATGCTTGAAATGTAAAGAGAAAAGATAATAATAAGTCTTATATGGCAATCTGAGAAGCAAGACTTAATCTGTAATCCTGAAGTCAATGAGATAATACTACATCATTTTTAAGAAGATTAAAATTTGGTCAGAGTTCCATTTCGGAATACTCATGTTGACTTCGGTGTTGAGATTGGACTGAAGAAAGACAACATCTGAAATAGCAATACTATTTAGAAGACTTGAACTGTCTAGACAAGACCTAAAATATGCTCAAATAATACAAAGGCAGTATTAGAGAAAAGTAGACCTGTAAGATATAAAATGAATAGAAAAAAATCAAACTTGGTGATTGACTGTGTTTGGGAATGTGGAAAAAATGGTGAATTTTTAATTTAGACTTTGGTTAGGGTGGTAAATTTTATCATTAATCCCTGATACAAGAAATACACAGGAACATATTTAGAAATAAATAATTATTTGTACATCTTTAGATTAAGATTTGTATAAATACTTTAACATAGATATCCAGCAGGCAATTGGATAATCCAGTTTGGGCTCTCAGAAGGGTTATGAGTTAAAAATTTGGTTTGTGATGTGTTCTTTCACTAAAGGTATGTGAATGCATGAGGTACCTAAGGGCAGTTCAAGAAATAAGAAGAATGTTGAGAATCAACATTCTATTTGGGATGACTGCAGACAAAGAGAGTCAAAGAGATGACCAAGAATGAATATGAAAGAAGCTGGGGGCCATGTGTAGTGTCTCATGCCTGTAATCCCAGGACTTTGGTAGGCCAAGCCAGGCAGATCACAGGTCAAGAATTCAAGACAATCCTGACCAACAAGTTAAATACCCGGTCTCTATCAAAAATACAAAAATTAGCTGGGTGTGATCGCATGCCTATAGTCTCAACTACTTGGGAGGCTGAGGCAGGAGAATTGCTTGAACCCAGGAGGTGGAGGTTGCAGTGAGCAGAGATTGCACCACTGCACTCCAGCCTGGCAACAGAGCGAGACTCCATCTCAAAAAAAAAAAAAAGTAGTAGTAGTAGTTGGGGATAAACCTAGTGAATGTAAAATCATGGGAGCCTAGAAGAAGTAGGTATACATATCAAATAGTTTAGGTACTAATTCATAACCCTTCCATGTAGCAAAGGGGGTTTTTGTGCCAGCAGTTTCAATAAAATGACACGGGGAAAAAAGTGTAAGGTATTGAGAGAATGTGAAATGAGAGTGTAGACAATAAGTAGGACAGTACCTGCAAATCCTGCAAAAGAACGTTGTTTTTGGCAGGTGATTTTGTGTGTGTGTGCTTTTGTTAGGTTGGCTTGTATTACCTATGTCAAATATGTATGTTTTCTCCCTATATTTTGTTATAATTAGCTTTAAATATACAAAAAAGAAAATTTTACAGTGAAAGTTCGTACACTCAACACTAACACATGTTAATTGTTATTATTATATTTTATTGTACCTGTATTACATCTGTATACCCATACAACCATCAGTCCGTTTATTAATTCAATATTTTTTGTTGTTTTATAGCAATTTGCAAGGCATTGGTATATTTTCCCCCGAATACTTCAGTATGAATATAATTTAAAAGAACAAATATTTGCTTATGGTTCTTCTAATTTTTGAGGTAAAATTTACATAAAATGTAAAAATATTTTAAATATGCCTTGCATTGAATAGTGATAAATGCACATAGATATGCGATTAAAATCTCTATCAAGATAAACAGCATTATCTTGGGAGGCCGAGGCAGGTGGATCACAAGGTTGGGAGTTCAAGGCCAGCCAGGCCAAGATGGTGAAACCGCATCTCTACTAAAAATATAAAAATTAGCCAGGCACGGTGGCAGGTGCCTGTAATCCCAGCCAGTTACTTGGGAGGCTGAGGCAGGAGAATAGCTTGAACATGGGAGTCAGACGTTGCAGTGAGCCAAGATTGCACCACTGCACTCTAGCCTGGGTGACAGAGCAAGACTCCACTGGGGAAAAAAAAAAAAAAAGGCATAATCATCTCAAAAAATTCCTTCTTACTACTTCACAATTCTCCCCTATGGCAATGTATACCTTAGTGGGGAATTGTGAAGTAGTAAGAAAGAACATTAGTTTTGCCTCTTGTAGAATTTACACAAATAGTAGTTTGTATTATGAACTTCTTGTAAAGGCTTCTTTCACTCAGTCTATAGTTTTTGAGATTTATCTCAGTTATTATGTGTATGTCTATTTCTCTTTATTATTCTCCATTGAATGAATATACTACAATGTGTTTGATGAATAACTAGAATGTTTCTAGTTTCTGTCACTTATGAATGAATAAAGATGCTGTCTACATTGTTATATGAGTTTCTTTGGGCACATATCTCGTGATTTTAATTTGCATTTATCTAATGACTAATTATATTGAATGATTTTTGTGTATTCACTGGCCTATCACATAATTTTTTTTACTTTTCCTTTTTTTTTTTTTTTTTTTTTTGGAGAGAGGGTCTCTCTCTTTCGCCCATGCTGGAGTGCAGTGGCATAATTGTGGCGCACTGCAGCCTCAAAACACCTGTGTTCATGGAATCTTACTGCCTCGGTTTCCCAAAGTGCTGATATTATAAGTATGTTATGTAATATGTGAAACATCCACTATATCTGGCCCCTATCGCATATATTTCTTTATGAAATATCTGTTCAAATGTTTACCCATTTTAAATTTGATTGTTTATATTTTTATTATTGACTTTTATGACTTAAGTATCCTGGATATTAGTTCTTTGTTGAATATATACTTTACAAATATTTTTCCAGTTTGTGACTATTTACTTTTCTTAGACATCTATTATTTATTTATTTTGATTTTCATCTTTTTTGCTCTTTTGTGCCTATTGCCTTCTGTGTTTAAAAATAGCTGTGTGTCCCTTGGTCTGAAGACTCTCTCCTGTGATTTTTTTTCTCAAAAATTTAATAATTATAGCTTCTTTCTTTTGGTATATGATTAATCCCAATTTAATATTTGTGTATGAAATGAGATAGTGGTCAATTATTATTGTTTTCTATATTCATATCTGCTTATTTTCTAGCAGTATTTGGTAAAGAGACATTCCTCTCCACTGGATTTCTTTGGAAGTTTTGTTAAATATCAAATGACTGTACACATGAGTGACTAATTCTGTAATATCTAAACCATTATATTCCATTGATACATTTATTTATCCTTTGAAAGTAGCATACTGTCTTGTTTACACAAGTCTTTAAGTCAGATAACTATTGTTAAAGACAGTGTGGCAATTCCTCAAGGATCTAGAACTAGAAATAGCATTTGACCCAGCAATCCCATTACTGGGTATATACCCAAAGGATTATTAATTGTTCTGTTATAAAGACACATGCACACATATGTTCATTGGGGCACTATTTACAATAGCAAAGACTTAGAACCAACTCAAATGCCCAGCAATGATAGACTAGATAAAGGAAATGTGGCACATATACACCATAGAGTACTATGCATCCATTAAAAGGATGATTTCATGTTCTTTGCAGGAACATGGATGAAGCTGGAAATCATCATTCTCAGCAAACTAACCTAAGAACAGAAAACCAAACACCTCATGTTCTCACTTATAAGTGGGTTTTGAACAAGGAGAACAAATGGACACAGGGAGGGAAACATCACACACTGGGGCCTGTTGCGGGGTGGGGGAGTTAGGGGAGGGATAGCAAGGTGTGGGGGGATTGGGGAGGGATAACATTAGGAGAAATATCTAATGTAGGTGATGTGGTATGGATGCAGCAAACCACCATGGCATGTGTATACCTATGTAATAATCCTGCAAGATCTGCACATGTACCCCAGAACATAAAGTATAATAAACAAAGAAATAAAAAAGCCTACTATGATTATAATCCCAAAACTTTATAGATCAGTCTGGGAAGAATTGATGTTAACAATGCACAGATTTTCAATTCGTAAATAAGATGTATCTTCCTATTTAGATCTTTCTTATTTTTTCTCAACAAATTTTGCAGTTTTTCAGCATAGAGTCTTGAATATCACATATTAATTTTTGACACTTCTGAAAATTGAATATTTAAACATTTTTATTTCCAAGTTCTTTGTTAAAAATATATTAAATAAAATTGATCTTAGCTTATTAGACTTTTATTCTGTAAACTTTATAAATTAATGTATTAATTCTAGTGGTTACTTTATAAATGCCTTATACATTTTACATAAATAATTTTGAAATCTACCAATAGGGACCTTCTTAAATTCTTCTGATTCTAATTTCTGTTTCTTGCCTTATTACAACATCTAAGCAAACTCTAGTATTATGTTAATTAGAATTGTTAAGAGTGAGCATCTTTGCCTTGTTCTTGATCTTTGAGGAAAAGCCTGCACCATTTCATCACTAAGTACAATTATAGCTATAGACTTTTTTTTTTTTTTTTTTTTTGAGAGGGAGTCTTGTTCTGTTGCCCAGGCTGGAGTGCAGTGGTGCGATCTTGGCTCACTGCAACCTCCACCTCCCAGGTTCAAGTGATTCTCCTGCCTCCACCTCCTGAGTAGCTAAGATTACAGGCCCACAATACCACACCTGGCCAATGTGCCAATGTTTGTAGTTTTTGTAGAGATGGAGTTTCACCATGTTGGTCAGGTTCATCTTGAACTCTTGACCTCAGGTGATCCACCTGCCTCGGCCTCCCAAATTCCTTGGATTACAGGTGTGAGCCACTGCATCCAGCTGAAGATGATCTTTTTTACACTTAAGGAAGTTTCTCAGATTCCTTGTTCACAAGAATTTTACTTTTGAATTTACTAAAATGATGAGTACTTTCTTACTATTTGAATTAAATTTCATTTTATGGATATGACATAACCTGTTTATTCATTTCACCTTTTGACAGACATTTGACTTGTTTCCAGTTTGGCGCTGCTGCAAATGAACCTGTTATGAACATTCAGGTTACAAACCTTTGTATGGACATAGGCTTTCATTTCTCTTGGGTGAATACTTAAGAGATTAATGACAGTTGAATACACTCCCAGGTCATGAACTCAAGCACTTCATCTGTAATGCAGGAATCTTGCAATTTTGTAGGTTATTTAATACACCTACTCTTTACACTACAGTTGTCATATACATTATAAGAACATATAATCCCCAGAAGATTCTAAATTTTGCTCTAAATCAGCCTGTATAAGTAGGAGGACGAATTGTCTTTAATTTTACCAAGATACTTGCCATTTTCAATGCACTTTCATTTCTTTGCCAGGGTCAAGGCTTTTAGAATTTGTAATAATGCAGGTTGTTGTTTGGTGATAAATTCCTATATTTTTAATCTGGAAATATATTAATTTGTTGTCATTTTAAGATTATTTTCTCTTCATAGAAAATGCTAGGTAAAATGTTTACTGTTGTTTTGTTTTCCCCAGCACCATTGGGATATTGCCGCACTGTCTTCTGCCCTTCAGTCCTTGTGAGGAAAAGTCAGTTGTACTTAAGTTGTTTCCACTCAGGTAAGTTTTATCAGACTAGTTTAAAGATATTTGCATTATCATTGGTATTTAGCACTTTGAAATGACTACCCTACTTGTTATTTTCTTTATATTTGTTTTGCTTTGGGTTTGATGATCTTATTGAATTAGTACATCTACACGTTTCAGAAATTAGTAAAATTGTCACACATTATTTCTTCGTTTTTGTTTTCTATCCCACATTCTGTATCCTCTTTCTGGGACTTTACACATATATTTGATCTTCTAATATGGTTCCACAGGTCTCCAATGCTCTATTATTTTTTTCAATGTTTATTTTTTACTTTAACGGTTACATGATTTCTGTTGATTGATTTTTGAGTTCGCTTTTTCCTCTAATATCTTCATTCTGCTATTAAATCTGCTTAGTGACTTAAAAATTTCTGATCTTTTTTTTTCAGTTTTTAAATTTGCATTTTAATAGTTTTTTTTTCATTTCTGAGATTTATTGTCTATTTTACTCATTAAGGGAAAATTTTCATTTTTTTTTTCTCATCTCATTGACCATGTTATAATGGTCACCTTGATATTCTTATCTGCTAGTGCGAACATCAGGGTCATTTGGCATTGGTCTTCATTGATTATCTTTTATTTTTTTCAAAGATCATTTATTATTTCCAGTTTCTTGTATTTTTAAGTAATTTTTGATTGTATCTTATATACTGTGAATGATGAATTTTAGCATCTACATTCTGTCATGTTCTGCCAAAGAATAATACCTTCGTTTTTTTTCCCTTAAGCTGGCAATTAATTTGGATGAGCTAAAATTGGAAACTGCCCCTGCCACCTGCGGTGAACAGCAGGTCAAATATAAGTTCATTTTTTTTTCCCTCCTGCACACAGGTAGTTAAGAGAGTGAGGCAGAGCTTATGTACAGAATTTACTTCCCTTACTTGACTTCTCATTTTTGAGGTTCACATCTCAATTTCTAGTAACTACATTTGCGGTACAATCTGTCTTCAAGCTCTCTGTGCCAGTAAAATATAGGTTTTTATATCTAAGTTCCTACACTTTGTTATGGCCAACCTGATTCAGGCTGTCTCTGGTCAAAAGCTATAAAAAAAATGAAAAAGATAGAAAACTTACCCTTTTCTCTTCCCTTCTTCTAAATATTAATCTCCCTATAGTGTCTGCCTGATTTTGCTCATTCTTCAGTGCATTGAGGTAGTTGTTTTATGTATTTTATCCAGAGTTCATTATTTTTATGTACTTAAGAGTTGGTCTGATAGAAACTTAGTCATGACCTGAAGGGGAAACTCATATGTTTCTTTTTGAGATGAAAAAATTTGAGAATGTTTTTTGATTGAAGAATAAGAATTAAAGTATTATAGAAAATAACCAGAAAGGGAGAGATTTTTAAAATGTTGAAGAGAGAGAGAGAGAGTAGAAGAGGAAACTGATGAAGCCTGGGCATTAAAGGGGAAAGTCAATAAGACATCTAGTGAATTTACAGAGTTATTAGCACTAGACAAGAGGAGACAAGTGGTGAAAAGTGGAAAGGAGGGATTCTTCAAGAAGATAAAGTTTGTAGGTGTTTTGAAATAGATGTAGAGTATTTTCGTTATCTTCTTCTGTTATCTAAAACATTTAAAAATCTAAATTTTGTTTGTGGTGTAGTCATTTTGGCAATATGATGGAGTGCCTCCCATTAAGAAAAAAAGACATTTAAAAATATCCATAAACTGATAGCCTTGTTTCCAGCTCTCCAAATAAGCTCTTTCACAGCTTCTTATACCTGTGTTTGGCTTCAGATGGGGATGGCACTTGTGTGAGGTGTTTTCTTCTACCTGGAAGACTCAGGCACCTCAAATTCAACATTTTGGCTTACAAACTGGCTCCTAACAAGCAAATTAATATGTATATTCTAATATATATAAAACAAACATAATGTACATATTTTAAAATTTAATTTTCTTAAATAATTATTTTCTCAACAAATGCAAAACATTTTCAATTTTTACAAAAGAATCTTGTAAAACTTGTCTGATAGACAAACTTATGTTTATATACATACATATTAATTATATAGTTTATCATATATGTATATAAAGAATGAATAAAAGAAAAAAAGTAAAACCATTAATTATTAATATATGAAATCCCAGAGAACCTTCACTCTATTGAAGAAAGTCTTCTGAACAGATTTTCAGAGCTACACTGTCTTCACAGACCAACTGGCGACAAATTTAATGTATTTGACAGATGGATGAGAAAGCATGCCAAAAGCAAAATCACTTTTCTGGGTTTAAAGGAGGCCAGCCAAGCTATTGTTGATGGCAGCAGCAGGTGGGAAATATTGAGGACTACAATATCATAAAATGTAACAATATTTTCCTTGGCATTATAACTCTAACGTATCTCAATTTTACTGAGAAAAGGGCAGTAAAGTTGGGACTGAACAGGAAAAATAATGTGAAAAGCATCATGCAATTTCTCAGTGGTTGAAACTGTTTCGCCTAAAGGTAATACTTTGGCTCAACAAGACCTTTGGTTGCAGGCTAAAACAGTGCTAATGTCAAAGAGGCTATTGCCTCCCAGCAGAAGTGGCAGTGTGGGGTGTTAAGAGTTGGGTTAGAGTTGGATTAAATGAAAGTAAGCTCACCCTTCTTGGTGTTATGGCTCAGTCCCAGATGAGCCAGACTCTTGGCTCTTTAGCTTAGATGCAAGATATAGAAATGAGCACACCCTCTTTGATAAATAAAACACAAAATATTACTATACCTGCATTATCATTGTTCTTCTACATGAAATATCCAATGCAATGTTTTAAAGCATAGAAACTACAAAGAAGCAAGTAATGTGATACACAATCAAGAACAAAATTAACACGTTTAACCTTCAGATAATCCAGTTATTGAGACTAGCAGACAAGGACTTTGAAACAACTGTTACAAAAAGGTTTATAAATATATAGGAAAAGGTGTAAAGAATTAGTAAACAAATGTGGTCATCTCAGAAGATAAATATAAAAAAGAATGAAGTAGTTTTGCTTCAAGAAAGCTAAGTTATAAATAAAATTCCTTCATGCTATATATAGAAGAAAACAAGAAACACAAGAGGATTCTGAAAGGTAGAGAGAACACGGGCTGGCTAGGAACACAGTTGTTAATTCCCTTGGGTTTTCTTTTTTGTCTTAGAGATCTTAGATAAGGAAATGAAGAAGTTGATAACTCAGAAATTTCAACAGGCACAAACAACAAAAGCTCTGACAAACCTGCTCTCTCTAATCAAATGACTAGAAAAGAGTAGTGCAGCTTTGTATTCAACATTTAATCTAATATTAAAACACAATTTATTCCCCTCTTCCATTTAAGCAAAACCTAGATAAGACCCTAGACTTCCAGCATCACAGGGTTGCACTGAGACACTCCAAAATCACTGTTGTGGTTATTTCAGAGAAGGCTAAGAAGGGAGCTGAGAATTCATCTCTGTTCGCCCGTAGTGAACCACCACCTCTCTCTTCCTCAGCCCAGCAGGGCAATAGAGACCGTGTGTAGAGCCTAGACTTCTGCCCCCAACCAACAGTAACAAGACACTTCTCTCTCTCCATTGGATAATAACAGAAAAATCTTATACAAAGAGACTTATTAAAAAAAAAGATCAAAAGAATAACCCATGGAGAGGTGGAACAAACAAAAATAAAATTGTACAATTAAATTCTAAGATATCAGCAATTGCATTAAGTGTACAAAGACAGAAATTGACAAAGATTAAGAATATAATGAACTATATGCTGTCTATAAGAAATTTACTTTAAATATAATGGTATAGACAGGTTAAAATAAAAATATAGAGGGGAAATATATATTATAGATGCATATGTAATTTATAGAGATTTTGTGTATAAATATATATAAGCAAGAGTAGCTGTATTGATATCAGATAAAGAGACTTCAGAGCAAATAAAGTAACTATGGTCATAAATGGATTTTATGTAACGTAAAAAGTAAATTTATCAAGACCAGGCAATCTTAAATCTATTTGTGTCAAACAGCAGAGGTACAAAATATGTGAAGCAAACTGTGATAGAATTTTATCACAATTGAAAAATTTTAAAAATGATTAACAAGTATTAGAAGTGAAAAGATAGAGAAATTCATAATCATAGTCAGAGATGTCAATTCCCCCCTTACTAATTGGTAGAACAACTGAATAGAAAATTAATAAGGCCATAAAAGAGCTCAAAATTATTATCAAAAAGGTCCAATCAACAGTTATAGAATACTCCACTAAACATCAGCAGAAAAACACTTTTCAAGTCCTCATAGAACAGATCCTGAGATAAACAATACTGGGCCATAAATCAAAGCTCGACAAATTTGAAAGAAATGATATCATACAGCGTGTGTTCTCTGACCACAATTGAATCACACTAGAAATAAGAATGGTTAACTTAAAAGGAAAATCTTTAAAGACTTGGAGACAAAAAACACACTTCTAAGTAATCCATGAGTAAAAGAGAAAGTCTCAGAGCAGATAGCAACAAAATATATTAATAACCTAAATACCTATCAACAAGAAAATGGATTTACAAATTATAGTATACTTATACAGTATAATTCTATTCAGCAATAAAAAGAAATGGACTACTTGAACCCTCAGCAACAGGAATTAATCTCAAAAACATTCTGAGAAAAAGAAGCTAAACACACATGAAAACGTTAAAGAACAAACCAAACTAACCCAAGGAAATAGAAATCAGAAGTGTGGCTCCATATGGGAGGTGAATGATCAGCAGAAAAGGGATAGAAGGGAACTTTCTGAGGAGCTGGGGAGGTATTATATCTTGGTTAGGATGTGGGTTACGTAGGTATGTATGTTTTTCAAAACTTACCAAATTGTATTCTTAAAATCTCAGCATTTTACTAAGTATAATCATACCTCAATAAAAATATAGCTATTTTTATTGAAGCATAATAATTGTACATATTTATAGTATACATTTGATATCTTGATACATGTATACCAAGTGTAGTGATAAAATCAGAGTTAAGAAAAAGATACAAAAATTTAAGATAATAATTCTAAACTGTAGCCCCTTTTCCTTGTTCTTATATATTCCAACTCCAAATGCTGTTAATCTAGCCTCTGAAGTATATTCAAAATCTATCAAACCGTCTTCACCTTGCTATCGCTGTCCCAGATAAGAACTTCATTTAGACTGAGGCAAACTTCACAGTTATCCCCTTGGTCGCAGTCCTGTTACTCTTAAACCATTCTTCCCAGAGTTCCTGAGTGATTAAAAGAAAAAATGCTAATGCCTCCCATAGACACATTTTCAGTTCCTTAGCACAAAAGTTATACCTTGATGTACTATCTGCCAATTCAGCCACCAGGATTCCAACTGCTTCCTAGATTGAAGTTTATGTTTATTTCCTTGACTAATTTTGGCCACAGCATTTCAGCACTCATTCTATATCTGACATCTGTGGGGTTGCTTTTGTCATCTTCTATGATACAGTTTAGATATTTGTCCTTTCCGAATCTTATGTTGAAAGGTGATCCCCAATGTTGAAGGTGGGGCCTAGAGGGAGATATTAGATCATGGGGATGGATGCCTCATGAATGGCTTGGTGACCTCCTGTTGGTGATAAGTTATCAGAACATGTGAGATCTGGCTGTTTAAAAGAGTGTAAGAATTCCCACTTCTCTCTTGTACCCTTTCTTACCCTGTGATACACAGGCTTCCCCTTTGCCTTCCACCATGATTGAAAACTTCTTGAGCCCTTACCAGAAGCTGAGCAGTTGCCAATGCCATTATTCCATTCATATTGCCATCTATGAACTATGAGCCAATAAAACCTCTTTACTTTATAAATTACTCAGTCTCAGGTATTTCTTTACAGTGATGCAAAACAGACTAATGCATCCTCTAACTAAAATGGCCGTACCTCTTAATGTAGTACTGTGACCACTTCTTCCTTTGTGAATAAGCTAGGTAGTCAACACCTTCTCTTCTCTGACAGCTCTCAGGAGACTGGATTAGGATAGCCTTCTGATATAATTTGGCTCTGTGTCCCCTTTTTATCGTATCTTGAATTGTAATCTCCATGAGCCGAGGGGGAAACCTGGAATTGATTGAATCATGGGGGACATATTCCTCTATGCTGTTCTCATAATAGTGAGTGAATTCTCATAAGATCTGATGCTTTAAAAGTGTGGCACTTCCCACTTCTCTCACTCTCTCTTCTACCACTATGTAAGACGTGCTTTACTTCCCCTTTACTTTCAGCCATGAATGTAAGTTTTTTGAGGCCTCCCCAACCATGTGGAACTATGAGTTAATTAAGCTCCTTTGGTTTATATTTTACCTAGTCTCATGCAGTTCTTTATAGCAGTTGAAAATTGACTAATACAGAAAATTGGTACCAGGAGAGTGCGCTACTGCTATAAAGATACCTGAAAATGTAGAAGCAACTTTGGAACTAGGTAACAGGCAGAGGTTAAAATAATCTGGAGAGCTCAGAAGAAGAACGAAATATGTGGGAAAATTTGGTACTTCCTAGAGATGGGTTGGATGGTTTTAACCAAAATGATAGTGATATGGACAATAAAGTCCAGGCTGAGGTGGTCTCAGATGGAGATAAGGAAGTTATTGGGAACTAGAGTAAAGGTCACTCTTACTGTGGTTTAGCAAAGAGACTGGAAGCATTTTGCTCTTGCACTAGAAATTTGTAAAACTTTGAAATTGAGAGAGATGATTTAGGGTATCTGGCAAAATAAATTTCTAAATAGCAAAGTGTTCAAGAGGTGACCTGGCTTTTTCTGGGTGTACAGTCATATACAGTCACAAAGAGATGGTCTGAAATTGGAATTTATGTTTAAAAGGGAAGAAAAGCATAAAAGTGTTGAAAATTTGTACCCTATGTGGTAGAAAAGAAAAATCCATTTTCTGGGGAGAAATTCAAGCTGGTTGCAGAAATTTGCATAAGTAACCAGGAGTCAAATGTTAATATCTGAGATAATGGGGGAAAAAATGTCTCCAGAGCATTTCAGAGATATTCATGGCAGTCCTTCCCATCACAGGCCCAGACGCCTAGGAGAGAAAAATGATTTCCTGGGCAGGGCCCAGGGCCTTACTACTTTGTGTAGTCTTGGGACTTGGTGCCCCATGTCCAAGCCATGGCTAAAAGGGGCAAACATACAGCTTGGGCCATTGCTTCAGAGAGTTCAAACCCTAAGCTTTGGCAGCTTCCATGTAGTGTTGGGCCTGAGGGTATGCAGAAGGCAAAAATTGAGGTTTGGGAACCTTTGCATAGATTTTAGGGGATGTACAGAAATGGTAGGATGTCCAGGCAGAAATTTGCTGCAGGGGCAGAGCTCTCATGGAGAACCTCTCCTAGAGCAATGCAGAGAGGAAATGTGAGGTTGGAGCCTCCACACAGAATTTCCACTGGGGCATTGCCTACTGGAGCTGTGAAAAGAAGGATACTATTTCTCTAGACCCCAAAATGGTAGCTCTACTGACAGCTTGCACCATGCACTTGGAAAAGCCACAGGCACTCAACACCCGCCCATGAAAACAGCTGTGGGGGCTGTACCCTGCAGAGCCAGAGAAGTGGAGCTGCCCAAGGCCTTGGAAGCCCACCTCTTGCATCAATGTGCCCTGGGTATGAGATATGGAGTCAAAGGAGATTACTTTGCAAATTTAAGATTTAAGGACTGCCCTTTTAGGTTTTGATTTTACAGGCTGATAGGCAGAAAGAGCTTACCTTGTCTCAGATGAGACTTTGGACTATGGACTTTGAATGTTGTTATGAGTCAAGATTTTGGATGACTATTGGAAAGACATGATTGTGTTTTGAAATGTAAGAAGGGGCCAGGGGTGGAATGGTATAGTTTGACTCTGTGTCACCATTCAAATTTCATTGGAATTATAATCCCTATCTGTTGAAGGAGGGACCTGGTGGGAGGTGTTTGGATCATGGGGATGGTTTCTTCCATGCTGTTCTTGTGATAGTGAGTGAGTTCTCACAACGGCTGATGGTTTTTTTGTTGTTTTTATTTTTGTTTTTTTTTAAGATGGAGTCTCACTCTGTAGCCCAGGCTGGAGTTCAGTGGTGCAATCTCAGCTCACTGTCACCTTTGCTTCCCAAGTCCCAGTTCGAGCAATTCTCTTGCCTCAGCCTCCCAAGTAGCTGGAACTACAGGTGCATGCCACCATGCCCAGCTAATTTTTGCATTTTTAGTAGAGATGGGGTTTCACCATGTTGGCCAGGCTGGTCTTGAACTTCTGACCTCATGATCCACTGTCCTCGCCCTCCCAAAGTGCTGGGATTACAGGTGTGAGCCACCATGCCCAGCCGATTTGATGGTTTAAAAGTGTGGCACTACACCCTTCTCTTGCGCTCTCTCCTGCTTTTGTGTAAATGTGACTTGCTTCCCCTTTGCCTTCTGCCATAATTGTAAGTTTCCTGAGGCCTCAGTAGCCATGCAGAACTGTGAGTCTGTTACATCTTTTGTTTATAAATTACCCAGTCTCAGTTCATTATAGCAGTGTAAAAACAGACTAATACACCATCTCTTCTGAATGCTTACACAGCATTTTGTATTTTACTATATCACTGTACTTCTACATCATTTTATAATTGTTTTTTTCCATATTTATGTCTTCTCACTAGACAATATGCCTTGTGAAGATAGAACCTAATCTTATTTGTTTTTAGTAACATAAGTGCCAACTACAAATTACTGGCTCATAGTAGGTCTTACTTAATGTTTGCTGAAAGGAAAAGGGTATATTAGTTGATACTCTTAAACTGGCTATGGTGCTGTGACTTTGAGGTCTTATTTTGTCAAAGCAAATTAGATCTCATTGTTCAGATGCTGCAAAATTTTGATTAGACCAACATGATTTGACCTTCTCTAAAAACTTGGCTGCCATTCAGGGTGTGAAATAAGGTCATCTTCTAGAAATTAATATATCACAAATTGCAATTGTTGAAGTAATTAAAAAGTAGATGTTGATACATAAGATGAACAATTTTTTAACTGGGACCTGCACATTGTAAAGATGTAAAAATGTCCTAACAAATTCCTTCATATTTGATTTGTTGTCTCTGGTAAAAATTGATAAAAATAATTAGTATTAGTTGTAAAAAACTAGGAAAATTAAGTAAAGAAAATATATGCTTTAAATACCATATTAAGTATAAATGCAGCTCAGAGTTTAAAATTAATTAATATTCTTTTTAATCCTTCAAGCTCTCAGGATTAAAGGTATTTTAACCATAGGTATTAATTTTACATTTGCAAAGACCTAAACTTGTAAACATTTCAAAGTCTGAGGCATTTTGCCAGTTTTCTGATTTTTTTGTTAAATTTATACTTTCATAAATAAGGATTTGTGTTAAGCCAAATCAGTTACTTTGGACAGTTTGCTAATTCAACCAAAATTGCACTCCAGGTTTATTAATCTTTTGATAAACTCTATACTACTTGAAGTCTTTGAAGATAAATTGTCACAAGCCCTACTAGATTAATGATTCTCTTTCTGTGGTTCAAAAACATAAGAAAACAATGATGACTATGTGATAAAAATGCACTTTCAGCAACCAGTAACTGAACTTCAGGTCTACTGTTGGACAAAAGCTTTTATTTTTTTTTAGCCTAAAATATACATTGGTGAAACATATCTGACAGTAAGCAATGTCTCAGTGTTTGCTCCTAGGAAATTTGGATTTCACAAATCTAAGACTGTGGGGAAAAATCATACTAAACAAGTATGCAGTACATTCTAACATTCTTTGTTAATAAATAGTCTGGAAAATAATTTAAGAAATGACTTAAAGTGCCAATGAAATGTAGTGTCTACTATGGGAAAGCTTGTGTTTTTGTCTTGGCTGCTTACTAAGTTTGAGCTCTGAGACAAGCCACTATATTTATCAAAGTCTGTCTGCATTTCAATATTTAAAATATGGTTATAATAGAATTTACATCCTTTACCCTGTGGTTCTGGAAATGAAAAAGACTTTAAATCAGATAAATCTAAATTTAAGTCCTAAGCTGTATGCTTGCTGCTGCTTGTGCAGCCTTAGGCATATTAGCAAAACTCTCATACTTTTGTTTCCTCTTGCTATAAAATAGGGATAATAGTGTCTACATAATAAGGTTGTTATGAACATTAAAGTAAATAATCGTTCTTCAATTAAAATATTCCGCTTAAAACCTTCAGAAACAAACAGTAGAAACCCAATTTATAAACAATAGGGCTTTCAAACTACAACATATACAATATTCTACTTTTTAGCAGAAAGCCTACTGTCCTGTCGTTATACCTTCTCAACCTGCTTTTCCAATGTCAGTATCTTAGAAACCCCTGGATTCATACTGGGCTTTCTTTCATCCAAAAGTCCCATCACATTTGTACCTTCTGTGAACTCAAGGCTTGACTTTGAGAATACTTGCCCCCTTAATCTGGAGAACTTCCCAGTCATACTTCAAGCTGGTTGCTCCAGAAGGTTGCAGCTCAGCAGCTCAGTCCTGTTCTCCTTCCACAGCAGGAGCCTGGCATAGGCTTTGAAACACATAGTCTGAAGAGGCCCCTGTTGACAGGTGCTGCTGCCTCTGCTGGGGTAATGTCTGTGCTACTCCATATTATATCCAAGGAAGGGAGGTTGGATGGAAACCTCACAGTCAGTTTGCTGCCATCATAACTGCTAGAGTGCATTTCTGGGTTTCAGTGTTCACATAAGGTACTAGGTTGTGGGGATCGCTCCAGCGTAGAGGCATTTTGACTGTGCCTCCGCCATAATGTGAGCTTGAGCCCAGACACATTTCCCCCTTTCCTGGAGGCAGTCGAGCTATGAGGAAGCAGGAACTAAAAATGGATGATTCTGTTGAAG
>CAUYLG010046917.1:0-88836 GCA_963573385.1 Cacajao melanocephalus | reverse complement strand
CGTATTCCTGTATTTACTGTTTAATGTAACTTGTGTCATCAAAGAAGAACTAAAAGGTATATAATCAGACTTATGCACACAATAAACTCGCTACTCTGGCATGTTACTGGCCTTGCCAGGGTAGTCCTCCAGACCCCACTGTCTGTCTGTCTGTCTGTCTTCTCCTCCGCGCACTCTCTCTTCCAGGTTGTGAACATCTCCGAGTTGGGGTGAGGCCTCCTGCAGGCCGGGAGCCTCCTGGCAGACGTGCCGGTCCCCGACAGGCAGATATGTTGGCACACACCTGTAGTCCCAGCTACTCAAAAGGCTCAGGTAGGAGGATCACTTGAGCTCAGGAGGCTGAGGCTGTGGTGAGCTATGATTGCATAATTGCACTCTAGCCTGGGCAACAGAGCAAGACCTTATCTCAAAAAAAGAGAAAATAACAGAAAAGTAAAGAGAATTGAGGTTGTGTTAATTCTTTGTCTAAATATAGATCCAGCTAAGTTATGGAGGAAAGATGATTTGCTTTTCTTTGGAATAATAAACTAAAAAATATTCAGGAATTATCTTCATAGATTGTCAACCTGTAGATGTTATAGGAATTTCATTTGTATAAACATATCAACAATATATGGATTCATATAACATCATTATTCTGAAATACTTTCCAATTGGCTAGTTACAATTTTTTTCAAATATTAATATCATAGTTAACATACACATTTTAAAAAGCACTTATTGACTTCTAAAAGTTATGGAATGGCTACCATATTTTAAAAATCTTTCTTCAGCTGAGTAGATAAAAATTTGTTTCAAAGTTCATTTGGAAGTGTATATAAATTAGAATATCCAAATGTTTTTGGAAAAGAAGATTTGCCATCTAGGTATCTAAATGCACTACAAAATTGTAGGAGTTCACAAAGGTTGGGATCGGCATAGAAACAGATGATTAATAAAACACAGAAACCAAGAAACAGAGCTTTGCCTATTCAAGAATTTTACCATAATAAAGCTTGCATTTCAAATCAGTGAAATGTAGAAGTATTATTAAATAAACGACAATGGGAAGATTGGTTATTCATTTAAAAGAATTAAATGTTAGACTTCTAACTCAAACCTTGCATAAATATATCTCAGATGCATTAAAAAGTGAAGAATTTTTTAATCAAGAGAGTATGTTGGAAGAAATATAGAAAAATAATGTCATAACCTTGAGAGGTTTTTTGCTAAGAAGCAAAATCCAAAAGCCAGAAAGGAAAATGTTGGGACTTACACCAAAATATAAATACTTCTTTAGTTAAAGCCATCATAAGTAAGTTACACAATAACTAGCAGTCTTACAAAATTGCCAAGCATACAACTAAAAATAATTAATACCAGAATATATAAATAAATCGGCAAGAAAAACTAAAAATTTATAGAAAGTTTGTCAAAAAACAGAAGAAAACAGTTGGCCAAAAAAGATGTGTGAAAGAAAAGATTCCTAGATTTACTCGTAATAGAGATATGTACATAAGGTTATCTATTCAAATATAATAAATTTAAAAATCAGCAAAAACCTGTATAGAAGATACAGGAAAACAATTCCTCTCATACTCTTTTTGTGGAATTTGATAAAGCAGTTTTACAAGGCAATTAGAAAGTATCTTTCAAAATAAAAATAACAAATCATTTAGTCAAGACTTTCACTTCTAGGAATCTATCCTAAAAAATAGGAATATATCCTAAAAAATAATGCTTATAACATGTACACAAATACATTTTTTTAAAGACATCTTTTTTGTTGAAGCATCTTTTGGTAATATTAAAAATTTGGAAAATAACTCTATTAAGATAGGGGTAGTTTCAGCTATAATTGACAGAAAAACCCAGAATAACAGTGGCTTATAAACATAATAGAGTTTATTTCTCCTTCATGTAAATTCCTGTTATGAAAACTCCATGAACTTCAGAGGTCTGTCTGTCTTTTTGCTCTGCCACCCTCAATATGTGGGGTTTGCTTGTGGTCCAGTGCAACTGCTCCAGCTTCAGTCGTCTGCTCCATATATGAGTTAGCAGACAAGGGAAAAGAAGCCTTCTCCCTCTGAGAACATTTATTAGATTGTTCTTCACATCACTTTACTTACAGTCCATTGGTCAGCACTTATCCACAGCACAAGGCCACACCTAGATTCAAAGAAAACTGTAGGATTTAGTTGTTATTCTTGGAGACTATGTGCCCAAATAACATTTGAAGGTCTGTTTCTGAGCAAGTGGGAAAAATGGATTTTGCAGGACAAGTCATAGTCCCTCCCACAATCTAGCCATTTGCCTACCCCAATATTCAATGATACCCTTCTTCTGACATATAGAACCCAGTCATGCCTTTTGTGAGATAGCCCCAAAATCCCACACAGAGAACACTACAGTGTCTCTAGATTATGTGTGGTCTTCTGGTCTGGAAATTGCTAAAATAAAAAGAAAACAAATCTGCCCCAGACATTTCCAACCTGTCATGGTGCAGCTGGAATGGGATTAATAAAATAAAAGTTCTCATTTGGAAAAGAGGAAAATGAGAATCATGCAGTGTCACTGGGGCCTTAGTGATGATAAACTCCTCTCTGATGGTAGGCTTTTCGCTTCCTGGTATGGCTTCTGTTACTGCTATCTCTTGCTGTAATGACTGATTTAGACTTACTAATAACTGCTTCAGTGTTAGGGTTAAAACAGTTGGCCTCGACCCTTTAAGGAATCACACTACTGTAATCTCAGTCAACCTACCTATAGAACTAGGCAAAGAGCTTCTCGCTGGCTGGTGTTAGACTGTCTACATGAACATTATTGTAGAATTTTGTTTAAAAGTGAAAAAGACAATCAACACACCTCAATCTTATGTGTCGTTCCACCATTTACCCTAATGCTACAGTCATTGTTGGTACTTACTCTTCTATCCAGGGCAAAACAGGGAACAACTGTATTAACTTTTATCATCAAATAATAAAGTTCATCATTGTTTCAGAATGCAACATGTGAGTCCTATTCATCTTCCACTTGATTGCTAAGCCAATGCAAAATATATGGCTTCTGTTGCATGCAGCCCTCAATTTCTGTTTCAAAATTCCTTTGCACTGTGTTTAGTTACAGATGACAGACACTACTCTTAACTAGCTTAGGCTAAAAATATTTAGTTCAGGAAATCAGGTCTTTAAAAATTATTGGAAGGGCTTTAAAAACAATCTTTATGGCCCGGCGCAGTGGCTCACATCTGTAATCCTAGCACTTTGGGACCCTGAGGCAGGCGGATCATGAGGTAGGAGATTGAGACCATCTTGGCCAACGTAGTGAAACCCTGTCTCTACTAAAAATACAAAAATTAGCTGGATGTGGTGGCATGCGCCTATAATCCCAGCTACTTGGGAGGCTGAGGCAGGAGAATCACTTGAATCTGGGAGGCGGAGATTGCAGTAAGCCAAGATCGCACCAAGCCAAGATCGCACCAATGCACTCCAGCCTGGTGACACATCAAGACTCCGTCTCAAAAAAAAAAAAAACTTTATGCTGAGTCTATAGAAATGAGACTATTCTGAAGCTAGGCATGAAATGAGAGGTATTCTGAAGCAAGGCATCAGGCTCAGTAATTTCTGTTTCATAAATAACAAATACTGCTGCAACCAAGCTCACTAGCAGAAACAGCAGAAGTACCAGATTGCATGTCCAATAAATGATTGTATCTGCTCATTGAAAGCTAAGCCTGTTTGGAACCTGAACTGTAGAGGAGTCTGAGAAAAGTAGTCTATAACTTTTAAGCCTCTGTCATTTGGTAAGCATGTTCCAAGTTATGTGAAATGGACTGAAGTAAGTTCATGCATAATTTTTGACACAGGGCCTAAAAGTTCATCTTTGGTAACTAAACTAAATGAATAATGGAACATTCATGTTAAGAAATATTAAGATGTTGTTAGAAAGAGTATGTTCAATGGAAATAGACAAACTTACAGTCAATATATGAAGGCTAAAAAAAGTCAGAAAAAACTGAGATAGCTGGAAACTGTGAAACAGTATTTTGTACAAGAAAAAGCTATTAAGAAGTTGCCATTGAGACCCCTTGAGTATTTGCTGGGTACAAGGCTGTACATGCATAGGGTAAAACTCAATGCAGTCAGGCAAAGAACTGTGCCCAAATAACCATGTGCCCAAATAATATTTGAAGGTCTTTTCCTGAGCAAGTGGGAAAAATTGATTTTGTGGGACAACTCATAATCCCTCCTGTAATCTAGCTACCTTGCGAAAGAATTCTCAGATCTTTTACAAGGTAGGGAAACATTTGAGCTCTGACTAACCAGTGTGCACTTTCTTCAGTCATCAATGAAGCATTCAGTAGAAACCCCAGAAAGGTCATATCTCGGTAAAAAAAAAAACCAAGGTATGCTTGGAATGAAAACAACTCTAGACATGCCATAAAAATGCTTAAAACAGGAATTAAATGGATCAAACTAATCTTCAAGTAAGTTAGCTGCCTACTAGAACAAAACACAACATTCTTTGAAGCAAGACGTCAAATTGCGGAAGACTCAACAATGTAACCTCATGGTGTCTAGCATACAATAAAAAATTACTAGATGTGTAAAAAAGCAGAAAATTATATAGCATAATCAGAAGAGGCATCAATTGATAGAAACAGATCAAGAAATGTGAGAGAGGTTAGACTAGCATACAAGGAAATTTAAAGAGCTTTAATAAATATGCTCAGGGGTTTAAAAGAAACCAGGAAACAATGAGGAGAGAAATGCAAAGTACAGAAAAGAGCCAAATGAAATGTCTAGAGATGAAAGACAGGGTGAATGAAATAAAAAATTCACAGAATGGGATAAAGAATAAAGTAGACTGTACAGACACAACAATAGAATGAATCCAAATTGAAGCACAGAAGGAAAAAAAAGACTGAAAACTAATGGACAGAGTTTTGGTGACATGTGGGACAATATCAAGCAGTCTTATGTACCTGTATGGGGAGTTCTGGAGTGAGAAGCATTAAGTGAATTTAGCAAATCATAGGATACACAGCTAAAACATAAAATCAGTTGCATTTCTCTATATTAGCAAAAAACAATTTGATGTTTAAATTTAATTTATATTAATCAGATAGCATCAAAAGTATGAAATGCTTCACAATATATTTAATAAAAGATGTGCAAATCCTGCATATTAAAAATTATAAAATACTGCTGAAAGAAAGTTAAGAAGCTAAATGGAAAGATATGCCATTTTTGTGAATTAGAAGATTTAATGTTAAGGTGTCCATTCTTTTCCAATTGGTCTACAGATTCAACTCCTTTTACATAAAATGATAGAAAAGATCAACTGTATTTAAAATGAAGAAAGCAGATAAGTGGTTACCCGGAGCTGGTGGGATGATTAATTTCTAAAGTTCTCAGGATCCTGTTATAGTTACATTGGTGAGTGTATTTGTCAAAACTCACAGAGCTTGACACTTAAAATAGGAGTATTTTTCTCATATGTAAATTGCTTTCCAATAAAGATGATTTAAAAATAAGCCAATTACATTTCAATATTATAGTAAAAACTGTAACCATTCTTTTTAAAATAAACAATTTATAATATCAACTAAGACAAATAAGTATCTAGGAATAAATCTAACAAAAGTGGACCATGTGTTTTACTCCAATCTATCAACTATGTTTGATTATATTTTTTGTTACTAGTATTCTGTTTATTTAAGTCCTCTGTAGTCTAAAGGGCTTTTATTTTTTAATAGATTTATTTTCCTTTCAATTTCTTTGTCATGATTTATAAATTTCCTTTTCAAATATTCTTATTGTCTCATCACATTTTTCTATTACTTGAGGTTCTGCCCAGACTGTGGCTGTGGACCACAGCTTCTCTGTTCACTTAGAGGCTAGGAGCTTCTCAGTGCAACTGCCACTGTCCTCCCAAGCACAGGACCTGGGCATCTCTGTAGCCTACATCCTCTGGCCAGGAAGGTTCCCCACCACTGTCCCTGCTGACTTTGGGGTGTCTGTTCTCACTGCCTGGCCTCTCTCCTCTCCAGTGCCACTTTGATCCTCCCAGTGGGGTTGGAGCTGAGCACCTGGACCATGATTGGCAGCAGGAGGCAAAGGCCTGGGTTGAAGGGGTTGGGTCCTATAAGACCCCACCTTCAGGCCAGGGAGAGCCTGAAGGCTGGCAACCAGGTTGCTGATGGGAGTGGGGACTTGTGGTGCCTCTTCCAGGCCCACAGACCAATCAGCATGCGCCTCCACCCTCTACGAGGTCCATAAAAGCCCTAGTCTCAGTCAGAGCAGGGCAGAGGATGAAGACAGTGGAAAGATGACTGGACAACCAAATGCAGAGAAGACCTGCCCTCTCTGCTGAGAGCTGCAGAGATGACCTGTGGGCATACAGGAATCACTCTCTTCAGGGCCTTCTCTTCACGGACAGTTGCCAACATTGGAGTCCGGTTCCAGAGAAGAGCTAGCCTTTCCTGAGCCTCCTCTCTGCTGAGAACTGAACACTCATGGATGACTTGCCTGTGGGGAGGAGTTACCCCCTGCAGGTCTCCTCTGAGCTGTTGTAACACTCAGTAAAACTCATCTTCATCTTGTTCACCCTTCACTTATCTGCATACCTCATTTTTCCAGAATGAAAGACAAGAAATTGGGCAAAGACCCCACGGTCACAGAGGTTTCTGGCCAGAAAATTGATGCTACAAAGATCTTGTAACAGTACCATTCGGCCATAAAGGGGGCAAGAGTTTGATCACACCATTGTCCAGAACTTGGAGATAACCTTAATGAACATCATAAAGTAAATATCCCAGAAAAAAAAATTAAAAACAGTGATCTAAGATTATTAACAAAAGCAGCATGTTTTCTAAACTTCTTAAAGAAACTAGTTATAATCACAGTAAGCTAATATAACTAGTAGCAAAGAATAGATAGGTGGGTGGATAAAATTGAAAATTTCCTGTCTATGAAGACATGTCAAGGACTTAACAATCATTTGACATTATGTATTTTATGTAAAGTATGTTCATTTGGAAGAGACTGGTTATTGATGAGTATTGTTAAAGTATTCATTTATTTATTGATGTTTTTATTTATTTTGAGACAGAGTCTCACTCTGTCACCCAGGTTGGAGTATAGTGGCGTGACCATGGCTCACTGCAGCCTCTGACCCCAGGAACAAGTGATTATCCTGCCTCAGCCTCCCAAGTAGCTGGGATTACCAGCATGCACCACCACACCTAGCTAATTTTTTGTATTTTTAGTAGAGACCTGGTTTCACCATGTTGGTCAGGCTAATCTCAAACACCTGACATCTGGTGATCCACCTGCCTCAGCCTCCCAAAGAGCTGGGATTACAGGTGTGAGCCACCACATCTAGCCCCATTATTTTTTCTTTCACTTTAAATCCTTGGTTCAATGGGATGTTGTCCTTGCAAGAAGAGCTGAGGATTTTAGTATTTACTCAGTCAACATCTGTAAATTCTAATGATCTTGGTCTGTAGGCCTATAAAGTTGGTGTCAAAAATTCTGGAAAGGTCTTCCATATTGAAGCCAATGAAGATTTATTTTATTGTTAAAGTTCTACAGGTTTTGATGTTTCCCCAATTTCAGCTTCACAAATGTCTTTCATAAGTGAAAAATCTTCTAGAGAGTTTCAAAGATACCAACATATTTTGATTATTCTTTTTATAACGTTTGCTATGTCACTGAACCAGGTGATTCAAAAATCACCTAATTTACTGAAGTTTCTGTTAATAAATAATTTTATACAGATAATCATAGGTAACTCTGATCACTAGAAGTACTTTTTAAAAATTCTCTGAGTCTTGATTTGCTTCTTATTACATCATGAATTACAATTCTTCAAAATAATGCAAGCGGCTGTCTCTGTTACTATTCATTACTGATGATCACCGAAATTTCATTCGTATTGAGAGCCTCAACCATTTTCCAAGTTAATCGTTTCAATGTAAAACACAAAAATTTTACCCCAAAATTAAGGAACTAACTCTCAAAAGCCAAAAACAAGACTTTCTGAGTTTCAAAACAATTTCACCCGTTTCTTTGAAATCCGCAAAGTAATATTTATTATATTAATGTAGATTCTAACAAAGCACTAAAGTTTTATGGTGTGAACAATGTCAGAGAAAGGGTTTTTGAGCTGCTCTTTCAAAATTTTGGCATTTTCTCTAGAAAGAGACAAGGTGTGTATGTTTTAAGATTTCAGTCTTGTTTATTATCAGTTAATGATTAGACAGGATAGAAGAAAAAACACCTTTTAAGATTGTATGTATCATAGTTATATAATAGCTTTTATATTTCATAATAAAACACCTTTCAAGATGAATAATTATTGGACTGCTGATATTTGTTACATAGCATAGTGAAAAATTAGGAAAATCTTAGGTTTTTCTAGGTGTTGTCTTACCATTTACATTATATTTCCAAAATTTTCAGCCATGAGACTATATAGATCATCTTTAAAATTTTTTTGTCTTGGCCAGGTGTGGTGGTTCATGCCTATAATCCCAGCACTTTGGGAGGCTGAAGGCAGTGGATCACTTGAGGTCAGAAGTTCAAGAGACCAACCTGGCCAAAATGATGAAACCCCATCTCTACTAAAAACACAAAAAATTAGCTGGACATGGTGGCAAATGCTTGTAATTCCAGCTACTCAAGAGGCTGAGGCAGGAGAATAGCTTGAACCCAGGAGGTGGAGGTTATAGTGAGCCAAGATTGCATCACTGCACTCTAAACTGGAAGACAAAACAAGACTCCATCTCAAAAAAAAAAAAAAAAAGTCATAAAACAGTGAAAATGCAAAATAAAAAAATTGAATGTAAAGGTTTCTTTTTAAAAAATAATTTTAACCTTTATTTTAGATTTAAAGGTATGTTTAGATTCAAAGGTACATTTGTTACATGGGTATATTTCATGATGCTGAAGATTAGGGAATCAGATGATCTGGTCATCCAGGTAGTGAGCAAAATACCCCATAGTTAGCTTTACAACCCACAGCTCCTCCTTTCTCCCCTCTCTGGTAGTCTCCAGTGTTTATTGTTCCCATCTTTTTGTCAGTATTTCTAAAGTCTGTCTAGCTCTGAAAGTCTATGACTATCCTAGTTCACATGTACACATCAAATCAACTTTCATTTACTTTGATCTCTTGAAGACTGTTTCAAAGTAAGCATAAAGCAGATTTCTGTACTCCTGTCCCAGCAAAGCAAGTCATCCTCCGGTTTGTCTTTGGGAGTCTTTTCAATATTCAGAGTTTCCAATGAAGAGTGTTTGCAGGCATCATGAACTTTGCACTTTCAGATGTTGGAAAATATGTCACCACTTTTGGGACTCCTTCAAAAACAGTCCAAAAGTATAAAAAGAAATATGTTTGTATATAGTCATCATAATATTTGGTAGAGTAGTGTAAAGGTGAAAGTTCACAAAGTCCATGTCTATTTTGTAAATCATTGTATGTACCATCTTGACACATAGCAGGCAGTCAACAAATATTCATTTATTAAATGAATGATTGAAATGCCCAACTATGTCATAATAGATAAACTAATGGATAATCCATTCAGCTGACTAACCGAAATTCTTTTTATTAGGAAATAGATTCTTATACCCTGATGACAAAGTATTAACCAATTCATGCTTTTTCTTCTTCCAGGGTTGTTGTCTAGAGGCACTCAGAATGGTCCTCATTTGACATACTATCTTAGGCTTCTCTATAATACAACCACTAACAAAGCAAGGCTGTCCTGAGTCCCTGGTAATAGAGTTGTTTACCTTCATACCAAGAAGGTTGGAAAGCACCAAAATCTGTATGTGGCATGTGTCCAAACAGACTTCGAGGGGTTCATGCTGTGAGTCCTAAAGTTCTTATGAGATTCTCCAAAACATAAAGACATGTCAGCAAGGCTTGTGTGGTTCTATATGTGCTAAATATGTTCATGACAGTATCAAGCATGCTTTCCTAATTAAGGATCTGAAAATCATTGTAAAAATGTTGAAGGCACAAGCAAAGTCAGAAAGCTAATTGTAAAATGAAGCTTTTTGAGTAATATAACTTTTTCAAAAAGAATATTAACTGATTCATTATTTCTGGGAGTGCAATTTGCCTTTGTGTATAAAAAACTTTTAATGGGCATAACTCTTTCTATAACAACTTTTTAAAAGGAACTTATTCTAAGAAAATAACTACAATATATGTATGCATTTAACTACAAAAATATGTATTGCAGAGTAATTCAAATTGGCCAATATTTATAGAACTATGGTCATCATTTTTATTTTCATTCTTTTTTATATTTTCTCCATGCTACTTGCTATTCATGTATCATTTTGAATTTAAAAATTATCTCAGAGGAAAAGGCACTGCCACAACAATGTAATTTTAACTATCTTGTTGACTTTAAAGGCAAGAAAATGACAAAAAATTGTAAAATGTGATGATTCATAAAACGGTAAAACAAAATTTGACAACTATTGAAGAGCATTAAAATAATATTTAAATAATATTGAAGATCTACATATATGCTTTGGAAAATTTATTCAACTTCTCTCTTAGCCTCACTGTCATGTAACCATGATTTTTTTTTTCTTTCACCCTCAAGAAATTATTTTTCATGGTCTTCAGACATTTACTACAGGAAAAAAATACTTTTTTTCTAGTTATTCTATCAGTTATTGATAGTGCAATATTAACAACATCAACTATTAATATTGACTTGTCTGTTTCTCCCTTTAATACTATTAGTTCATGTTTTATATATTTTGTGGCTTTGTTGTAGGTGCACACACTTAAAACTGCTATATCTTCCTGATAAACTGACTCTTATTATTATCAAATATACCTCTTTGGCTCTAGTATCACATGTTTTGTCCTAAAGTCTATTTTGTCTAAAATTAATACAGTCACTCCAGCTCTTGCTTTGTTTAACCTATTTGTATCTTTGAATTTAATATACATCTCTAATAGGCAGCATATATTTAGATTCTGTTGTTCAATGCAGGCTGATTATCTGTGTCTTTTATTTGAAAATATTTAATTTATTTACATTTAATGTAACAATTGATAAAATAGGATTTACACCTGCCTTTTTTCTATTTCAATATCTCATGTCTTTTTTGTTCCTCTTTTCTCTATTTCTTTTTGTTGTTGTTGTTGTTAAGTAGATATTTTCTAGTGTGCTATTTTAGTTCCTTTGTTTTTTAAAATTTTTAACTTTTGTGGATACATAGTAGGTGCATGTATTTATGGGGTATATGAGATACTTTCATACAGGTATGCAATGGATAATAATCACATCATGGTAAATGGGGTACCCATCATCTCAAGCATTTATTCTTTGTGTTACAAACAACCCAATTTTGCCCTTTTAGTTATTTTAAAATGTACAATGAAATTATTATTGGCTAGCATCACCCTGTTGTACCATAAAATACTAGGTCTTATTTGTTCTTTCTAACTATTTTTTTTGGACCTAGCAACCATCTCTACTACCTCCCAAATTAGACTGTTTTTGCACTGCTATAAAGAAATACCTGAAACTGGGTAATTTATAAAAGAAGTTTAATTGACTCACAGTTCCACATGGCTGAGGAGGCCTCAGAAAATTTGCAATCATGGCTGAAGGGGAAGCAAACAGATCTTTCTTCATAAGGCAGCAGGAGAGAGCAGAGCAGAGCAAAGAAGGAAGAGACCCGTATAAAAGCATCAGATTTTGTGAGAACTCAGTATATCATGAGAACAGCATGGGGGAACCACCCCTGTGATTCAATCACTTCCCACGAGCTCCCTCCTCCAATACAGGGGGATTACAATTCAAGATGAGATTTGGGTGGTGAAACAGAGCCAGATATCACCCTCACTCTCCACTACCCTTTCCAGCCTCTAGTAACCATCCATCTACTCACTCCATGAGTTCATTTGTTTAAAGTTTTAGTTCTCACAAATAAGTGAGAACATGCAAAGTCTGTCTTTCTATGCATGGCTTATTTCCAGTTCCATCCATGTTGGTGCAAATGACAGGATCTCATTCTTTTTTATGGCTGAATGGTATTCCATTGTGTATATGTGCCATATTTTCTTTATCCATTCATCTGTTGATGTACATTTAGGTTACTTCCAAATCTTGGCTATTATGAATAGTGCTACAATAGACATGAAAGTGCAGATAATCTTTTCAATTTTTCAATATCCTGATCTCTCTTTTGGGTTTATCCCTAGCAGTGAGATTGCCAGATCCTAGCAGTGAGATTGCCAGATCCTACTGTAGCTATGTGTTTAGTTTTCTCCAAACTGTTCTACATAGCAGTTTTACTAATTTACATTTCCACCAACAGTGTACAAAGTTTTCTTCACATCCTCACCAGTATTTGTTTTTGCCTGTCTTTTGGATAAAATCCATTTTAACTGGGGTGAGATGATATGTCATTGTAGTTTTGATTTGTATTTCTCTGATGATCAATAATGCTGAACACCTTTTCATATGCCTATTTACCATTTTTATGTCTT
The DNA here is from genome assembly GCA_963573385.1 of Cacajao melanocephalus. Lineage (NCBI taxonomy): Eukaryota > Metazoa > Chordata > Mammalia > Primates > Pitheciidae > Cacajao > Cacajao melanocephalus. Next base: position 76,329 of record CAUYLG010046917.1, on the reverse strand, counting down.
CTTTTGAAAAGTGTCTATTCAGATGGTTTTCCCATTTTTAAATTGGATTATTAGATGTTTTCCTATAGAGTTGTTTGAGCTCCTTATATATTCTGATTTTAATCCTTTATCAGATATTGTCAGATATGTAATTTGCAAATAATTTCTCCTATTCTATGGATTGTCTCTTCTATTCGTTGATTGCTTCTTTTACTGTGTAACTTTTTAATTTGATGTAATCCCATTTTTTTCATATTTGTTTTGTTTGTCTATGCTTGTGGGTACTACTTATAAAATTGTTTAGAACAATATCCTGGACTGCTTCACCAATGTTTTCTTTTAGTAATTTCATTGTTTGAGGTTCTACATTTAAGTGTCTAATGCATTTTGATTCGATTTTTGTATATGGCCGGAGATAGGGCTCTAGTTTCATTCTTCTGCATATGGATATATAGTTCTCCCAGCACCATTTATTGAAAAGACCATCTTTTCCCCAGTGTATGTTCTTGGTGTCTTTGTTGAAAATGTGTCCAGTGTACATATATAGATTTGTTTCTGGATTTTCTATTCTGTTCCACTGCTCTATGTGTCTGCTTTTATGCCATTCCTTTATTTTCTGTCTATGCATATCTTTATAGGTAAAGTGTGTTTCTTATAGGCAACAGAACAAATCAATGGGTCTTGTTTTTTGTTGTTTTTGTGGTTAAATTCTTTTAGCCATTCTATGTCTTTTATTGAAGGGTTTAGTCCATTTACATTCAATATTATAGATAAATAAGGACTTATGCTTGCCATTTTGTTATTTCTTTGCTGGCTGTTTTGTGGTCTTTGCTTCTTTCTTTCCTTCTTGTATTCCTTTTAGTGAAGGTGATTTTCTCTAGTAGCATGATTTAATTTCTTGTGTTTTGTGTGTGTGTGTGTGTGTGTGTGTATCCATTGTATATTTTTAGATTACCTCAGTTACCTCAGGTTACCATAAACTTTGGAAATACTGATTACCTTAGTTTACCATGAAGCTTGAAAATTCTATCTTATAATCCATTATTTTAAACTGATGACAACTTAATACCAATCACATCAGAAAACAAATGAAAGAAAAACTCTACATTTTAACTTTGTCTCCTCACTTTTTAACTTTTTGTTGTTTTTTATATGTCTTATGGCACTGTCTGTATCTTGAAAAGTTGTAGTTATTATTTTTGATTGATTTATTGTTTAGTCTTTCTACTTATAAGAGTAGTTTATACACAGTAGTTACAATGTTATAATGTTCTGTGTTTTTCTGTGTGCTTACTATTACCAGTGAGTTTTGTACCTTTGGATGATTTCTTATTGCTTATTAATGTTCCTTTCTTTTAGACTGAAGAACTCCCTTTATTATTTATCACAGGACAGGTATAGTGTTGATGAAATCTCTCAGCTTTTGTTTGTTTGGGAAAGTCTTTATTTCCCCTTCACACTTAAAGGATATTTTTGCCAGATATACTATTCTAGGGTAAAAGTTTTCTTCCTTCAGCCACTATGTCATGTCATACTGAAGAGTTAGGTATTTATTGTAGTGTCTGCCATCTGGGCTTTACAACCTATGCTCATCTTTGGGCCTCAAACCTGGCCTGTAAGGTTTCCATTAAAAAGCCTCCTGCCAGAAGTACTGGAGCTCGATTGCATCTTATTTATTTCTTTTCTCTAATTGCTTTTAGGACCCCCTTTTTTTATCCTTAACATTTGGGATTTTGATTATTAAATGCCTTGAAATAGTAGTCCTTGGGTTAAATATTCTTAGTGTTCTATTACTTTCTTGTACTTGAATATTAATATGTTTCTCTAGGTTTGGAAAGTTATTTGATATTATCTCTTTGAATAAATTTTATACTCCTATCTTTTTTTCTCTACTTCCTCTTTAAGGCCAATAACTCTTAGACTTGCCCTTTTGAGGCTATTTTCTAGTTCTTGTAGGCACGTTTAATTATTTTTTAATTTTTTGTTTCCTCTAACTGTGTATTTTTAAAGTTTGTCTTCAAGCTTACTAATTCTTTATTCTGCTTGATCAATTCTACTATTAAGAAACTCTGATACATTCTTCAGTATGTCAATTGCATTTTGCAACTCTAGAATTTCTGTTTGATTATTTTTAGTTATTTCAATCTCTTTTTTAAATTTATCTGATAGAATTCTGAATTCTTTCTCTGTGTTATCTGAATTTCTTTGTGTTTCCTCAAGACAGCTATGTTCAGACACAGGTATGTGTCTGAAGGGTCACGTATCTCTGTTTCTCCAGGACTGATATCTGGTGTCTTATTTAATTCATTTGATGATGTCATATTTTCCTGGATGATTTTGATGCTTATTCGTGATGTCATGTTTTCCTGGATGATTTTCAGGGTGGACACTGAAGAGTTAGGTATTTATTGTAGTGTTTGCCATCTGGATTTTACAAACTGTGTTCATCTTTCTTGGGAAAGTTTTCCAGGTATTCAAAGGAATTTGGGCCCCAAACTCAGTAATGCCGTGGTTCTTGCAGACTCATAGAAGTACCACCTTAGTGATCTTGGATAAGATCTAGAAGAATTCTCGGGATGACCCAGCAGAGACTCTTGTTCTCTTCCCTATATTTTCTCTCAAACAAATGTCTCTCTCTCCCTGTGTTAAGACACCTAGAGCTAGGGTTAGGGTTAGTGTGATGCAAATTCCAGTGTGGTCACCAACACTGGAACTGCCCTGCATCATACCCTGAAGCCAGCACAGCACTGGGTCTTGCCCAAGGCTTGCTGTAACCACTACGTGGCTATTACCTATGTTTGCTCAAGACCCTAGCACTCTGCAATCAAAAAGTGGTGAAGCTAGCCAAGTTCACATCCTTCCTTTCAGGGCAAGTTCCCCAGGCCATGAGGATGTTCAGAGATGCTGTGTGGGAGTCAGTGGTTAGAGTCAAAAGTCTTACAAATCTACCTGGTGTTTTATTCTGCTGCAGCCAAGCTGGAACTCAAATCATGAGACAAAGACCTTTCTTCTCTTCCTTCCCTTTTCCACAGGGAGAGGAGCCTTTCCCTATGGCTACCACCATCAGCAGTCCATGGGGAGTTCTTCCAGGCTACTTCCAATATTCACTGAAGGCCCAAGAGCTCTTTGGTCAGCTTGTGGTAATTGCTGCCAGCCCACGGCTCACCCTTCAGGGCAGTGGGCTCCCCTCTGGCCCAGGGCAGGTCAAGAAATGCTCTCCAAGAGCCTAGGCCTGGACTCAGGGACCCCAAGAGCTCACTCAGTGCTCAACTCCACTGTAGTTGAGCTAGTACCTGAAACCAGCACATCTCAAAATCTCACCCGAGACCCATGACATACTATCTGGATATCACTATTGGTTATTCAGGTCCCAAGGACTTGTTAGTCAGCAGGTGATGAATCCTGCCAAAACTGGATCCTTCCCTTCAATGGGTCAGGTTCCCTTTTGGCCCAGGGTATGTATAGAAATGCCGTCTGGGAGTTTGGGCCTGGAATAAGGGCCTCATGACTCTGCCTGCTGTCGTATCATACTGTGGCTGAGTGGGTATCCAAGATGCAAGAAAAAGTTGCACTCTCATTGCTGTGAGCTGCACTGTCTGGTGTTGGGGAAGGGATGTCACAAGCACTCCCTTGTACTCACCAACTCCCACCAAGTTGGTATCTTACTAGGTCATGAACCACTCCAGTCCACAAGCTGTAAGTCTAGCACAGCATCAGGACTTGACTAGGAATTGCAGTCCTTGTTTCCTAGACACTCCTTCAAGTTCACTTAGGACCCCAGAGAGCTTTAACTGGCAAGGCTTGCCAAGAAACTCAAGTTCCAGCCACTGGAATGGGTGCATCCCTTCTAGCTAGGGCTGGTCCAAATGCTTCCTCCATGGTGGGCACTATCTGAGTTCAGCACGGTTTTATTTTCCACTGTGACAAGGCAGCATTAGGTTCATTGCAAAGTCGCCCAGTTACTGCACTTTCCCTCCACCAAGTGCACAGATTCTCTCTCCACACCATTCAGCTGCTGCCAGGGGAGGGGTAGCATCAGCGTGTGAATGGAAAATTTCTTGGGCTCCTTCAAGCTGGGAACAACTCAGGGCAAATCTGCCTCACATTCTCTTCAAAGTCATCCCTTTGGCTCACAGAGATAGATGCATATTCTGATTGCTTCTTTTGGAAATACTTATCAGAAACTCAAAATACTACAACCATCTGTCTCTCACTTACCTGTGACCCAGAAGCCACCAGTGAGGGAGCCTTGCTTTGAGTTGTCTCCACCTTTCTAGATTGGACTAATGTACTTCTTATGTATAGTGATTGATGTCTCATGTCTCCTTAAAAATATATAAAATCAAGCTGTGCCCTGACCACCTTGGGCACATGTCGTCAAGGCTTCCTAAGGTTGTGTCACAGGTGTGTCCTCAACCTTGGCAGAATAAACTTTCTAAATTAACTGAGACCTGTCTCAAATTTTCAGGGTTTACATTATTGGTAACCACAGAGGGATTCTGAGTGGAGATGCCTCTGACCTTTGAAAAATCTTCTATAGGTGCTTGGTACCAGCATGAGCTCAAACTAATAGGACAATTTGCTGAGGTTTGAGAGCACTCCCTCCAGAGAATCTCTGATTGCCCCAGATTTGGTCAAGACTGAAAGTTTATTTTGCTGTACAACTCCTCTTTTATTGGAGTTTTACAGGAAGGCAAATTTTCCTGCTTCCGTGATAATGGAAGGCAGTTAACTCCTTTATGGAGTTGAGCTCGATTTCAACAGGAAAGATGAGTTTTTTTTGGTTGTTTGTTTTGTTTTTTTTCATGCTACTAGGATGGTTGAGAGCAGTCTACAGCCTGAGATCCACCACTAGGTAAGAAACTGGTTCAGGATTCTATCTTGCAAATTCCTTTTAAACGACTAAAGTTAGCATTTAACAACCAGCTGGTGTTAATATCCGCTTACCCTTAGAGCACATGTAAATCATATAGTTTGTGTAATCACTGCTAATTTTGCTTAACTGTTTGTTGTTTGTTTCTGTCTTGGTCAAATCCCAAGGGGAACCATAAATTATAAGGAACAAGGCCTCTGAAATGGGAGAAAAATGGCTAAAAGGAAAGAAAAGAAAGTGCATTACTCCGTTTTCACACTGCTGATAAAGACATAGCTGAATCTGGAAAGGAAAAGAAGTTTAATTGGCCTTACAGTTCCTCATGACTGGAGAGGCCTCAGAATCACAGCGAGAGGTAAAAGACACTTCTTGCGTGGAAGTGGCAAGACAAAATGAGAAAGATGCAAAAGCAGAAACCCCCATCAAATCTGATGAAACCATCAAATCTCATAAGGCTTATTCAATACCATAAGAACAATATGGGGAAAATAGCCCCCATGATTCAAATTATCTCCCACCAGGTCCCTCCCACAACACATGGGAATTAAGGGAATGCAACTCAAAATGAGATTTGGGTGGGGACACAGAACCAACCCATATCATTCTGCCCCTGGCCTATCCAAATCTCATGTCCTTACATTTCAAAAACCAATCATGCTTTTCCCACAGTCCCCCAGAATATTAACTCATTTCAGCATTAATCCAAAAATCCGCAATCCTAAGTTTCATGGGAGACAAGGCAAGTCCCTTCTGTCTTCGAACCTGTAAAATGAAAAATAAGCTAGTTACTTCCTAGATACAGTGGGGGTACAGATATTGGGTAAATACAGCCACACCAAAAGGGAGAAATTGGCCAAAACAAAGGTGTCACAGGGCCTATGCAAGTGTGAAATCCAGTGGGGCAGTTTCTGCCAAATTCTATAAGGTGTCAAAATTTTGCATAGGGGTTACAAAACTGCAAATCCAGCTTAAATCAGAATGATCTTTGCTAGAGTAATTTTTAATAAATAAGACATTGATATGGGTTTAATGAAAAATAGCTGCATCTTGAATTTAGTAAGATTACCATAACTTCTAATACTGTGGCTTTAGGCAGTCTGGTTCACAGACAATTAGGAGACTGTTATTGTCTATGTTTCAAAGCTAAACTATAAGTTCCTCCCAAAGTTAGTTTGGCCTACATTCAGGAGTAAACAAGAACAGCTTGGAGGTTAAAAGCAAAATGGAGTCAGGTCAAATCTTTTTACTGTCTCAGTTATAATTTTTCAATGGTAGTTTCATAATTTTAAATCATGACTATCACAGCTTTCATAAATAATCTAGGTAAACAATTAAAATAAAAAGGCAAATGTAATGGGATACTTGTAGAAAAATAGGTCATAATTTAGAATATAAAGTTATATTAAATTAAATAACAGATATTTCATTATTTTGATATTTGCCAGTAAATATATTGTATAAAAACATTATTGCTAAAAAGAAGTGTGTCCTTTTTTAAAAAAAAAAAAAAAGGAGAACGAGTTTTGTCTAATTCAAAGCTTATTTAAGAGTTAGGTATAAAGCAAGGTAAAAATGAACCAGGAATAAATAAGATGTAAAGAAAGTTATAAAAATAAAGAGGTATTTTTTGAGGTAAAAAAACTTAAAGCAAAATAATTTTATATAAGAAAGAATCTTTGTGGTAAATTTCGTCCAAAAATAATATAACTGCTTGTTTTAAAAGGGGGGATATTCAGGACAAACTAGAAAGTCTGAGCATATCATGAACAATAGGTATAAATCACAATAAGAGAATTCATGTATTTAAAAAAACCCAAAAACTTTAATATAATTAAATTGTCATATAATTATTGAGTTTTGGTTTGCATAGGAAAACAAAACTGAGTTGTTTTTTAAATTATATCCACATATCTTCCTGTATGTGTTTTTGAAGTCCTTGCAACATTGAGTTACAGGGCTTTAACTCCTGGATCTAAAAAGGACACGAAGTCCTGCTAAATCTTAGACACAGACAGCAATTAAAGCTTCATCTTCAGGCCCCATAGAAGATGCTAATCAAAATAAACTGCATTCCTGAGACACAGGGTAAACAAAGTAAAGCTATTCAATTCCTAAAGGCCCAGGGACTATTGCGGAAGAGATGGGTATGTCAGATTGTAAGAGCTGATTTTGAAAGAAAAAATAAGTTCAGTTTCTCTATAAGTTAATAATTAGTTTCAAAGGCACACTGAAGCAAAACTAGTATATGGACCCCTACGTCAGATTAACAAGTTTGTCTTAAAGCATTAGCCAATTCCTTAATAAAGATTATAAGGGTTATAAAAGGCTTATGGAAGTGATATTTCATAATCAAGATTAAATTTTACAGATGGTTTACATGATTTTGAAAAACAAATGTAATTGGCTTCATACTGTTTTTATTAGAGCTTCTTGTTCAGAAAATTAAGTCACCTCTCTCAAAGAATGAAGGTTTTCACCTTTTTTAAAATCCCTGAATTATCACTTTTAGTTAAATAAATGTCTTTATAATAACCTGTAATTCTACTTTGTAATATGGAATGTTTTAAACTTTTTATATTGGGCGAATTTCCCAAAATCAAATTATAAATTATGTTTTTTTCTAACCTAATTCATCCTTTAAGACATTAGCTTCCTTCAAGTTCAAAAATGACATAATTTGACTTATTTGGTATAAAAATTATACAGAAAGCACTTGTGAAATATGAAATGGTATTTAGTTTTCTTTGGGCTGTATTTGTATAAATATATTATTGGTATGTGTTCCAAAATTATAGGAAACTCCTGTAATTCTGATATAACCTAGTGTAAATTATCAGTAATAATCATAGTTGCTATGTTAAAATTATTATGTGCCACAGAGACAACAAATTTCCTTGTCAATTGTGTCTTTTAACTATGGCTGCCTTAAAACTTTGTTTTTCATCCATGGACAATTGTCTTCTTCTGTTTCTCTTTAGAAGTTGGTTTTAAAATCAGCTATAAAAACTCTAACAGGCACTCTTAAATGCAGGTTTCTAATAACTGGAGATTGTGACATCAGAGTAGAGAAAATACTTTCAGGACTCATGGAGAGCTAAAATATACACGACTATCAAGTTGAATAGGAATTAACTGCATGAACTGAACCAATCTTTTTGACTTGTGGCTTAAAATGTTTATTGATCCTTCGTTTTGTTTTTCAGAGTCTTAAAACTATTTGAGCTATTGACAGCTTTTAATAATTTAGTATACTCCTATGAACAGAATTTGAAGCATATTTGTTTCTCTCTACATCATTTCTCCAGAAATTAAAAACTATTTGTGAGTATTCTTAACTTATAGCAATAAGTTATTTGCATAAGTGCAATAAGAATCTGTTTTCATCTGTAAGGACACAATTGGAGAAGTAGGTTATTTTACCAAGGCTTTGTCAGGAATGATGTGCTTTCATTTAAGGAACTAAACTAGACTTATGAATCCAATAAAGCCCTTTGGAAAAACTGGCCTCATATTTTGTGTACCTACTCTCTGTACAGGGTTTCTTACCTGTGGTAAGTAAAGAATGTTACTTTCTGACAGGCACAGAAGCCCCAGGTTTATCTTGGAACCTCAGGAGGAGAGAAAATTCACTTAACTCATGGGTATTTGATGGCACAAATCCATGGATGGGCTTGGATTTGAAGTCTTATTTGGGATCCTCCTATGGAACAAAGTTCCATCAAAGCCAATTTAAAATCCTATTGAAAAAAAATTATTGCTGCTGTGTATACAAATAATGAGGCCAACTGTAATAAGCAAACCAGTCCTACCACGATTTGTCTTTAGTAAAATTGGAATCTGGAGAGAGAGAAACAAATATGTTTTAAAATGATTGTATACCTGTTGTTAGATTCTAATCTTGGCTAATTTTTTTCTTTCAATTTTTATTATTTTCTACAATTTGGACCAAATCCTAATATTTCTTGGCAACAAGTCTTCAAAAAAGCATATTCAATTTTTGCCTTCTTTTTTTTTTCATTTTTCCTAATTTGGAGTCACTGAATACTAAGCTGTGCTTTCTTAAAGCCTTAGGAACTGAAGTTTAGCAACTTAAGCTTCAGAAGAAAGTAACAGTAAACTATTTACCTACATAAGTTACTTTCATACCTGCTTACTAATGTATGGACTTCAGAGTAATGTGACATCTACCAATTTTCCCAGGACAGTTCTTTTGTTTGTTATTGTTTTTTCTTCCTTCCTCCCCTCTATTTTCTCTCCACAAGACATGAGACTTTACAACATGCTAAACATTAGCTTTTAGGACCTATCCACCTAGAAATAAACTGTCCTAGTCGTAAGAGATCAGATGAAACCTGAGACCAGAGGTTCATTTTCTTATAAAATGCTTTCTCCAAAATATTTTTAAAAAGAAAAGAGAAGAAATGTGAAAGAAAAAAACCTTGGGCCCTTTCAAGCTGGGAACCACTCAGGACAAATATGTCTCCCATTCTATTCAAAGTTATCCTTCTGCTTTCAGAGATAGATGCATATTCTGATTGCCTCCATTGGAAAGACTTATCAGAAACTCAAAAGAATGCAACAAATCTGTCTCTCACCTACCTGTGGCCCTGGGGCCTTGCTTTGAATTGTCTTCACCTTTCTGGATTGAACTAATGTACTTCTTACATATATTGATTTATGTCTCATGTCTCCCTAACATGTAAAAAACCAAGCTGTGTGCTTACCACCTTGGGCACACATCATCAGGACTTCCTGAGGTTGTGTCATGGGCATGTCCTCAACCTTGGCAAAATAAACTTTCTAAATTAACTGAGACCTGTCTCAATTTTTGTGGGTTTACAAGTGATTCAACACTGTCTTTCCTGCCCTCTTTAATGTCTCTTTTAGGAATATGAAGTTAAAACCATGTATTGTGATTGCTTATCTGATGTTTGATACTCATAAAGGTACTTTTTTGTGTGCAGATAGTTGATAAAATTTGGTATTCCTGAGGAAGGAACAATCAATGGATCATTTTATTTCACCATCTTGCTTCACCTTCTTCTTTTTTTTTAAACTATATTTTTAGAGCTTTTTTCTTGGTGGTTGCCCTGTAGATTACAATGTGCATTTTAACCTAAAACAATCTACCTCAGATTAAGACTAAATTAATTCCACTAGTATATTAAAATTTTGCTCAAATAAAGCTTCTTTTCACTTTCCTCCTTTGTGCTATGATCAGCACACAAGTTAAATGCTTATATTTCAAAAGCCTATTTTATAATTATTGTTTTATGCAGTTGTCTTTTAAAATAAATTAAGAAAATAGTTAATATTTCTCTATTTAAATATCTCTACGATGCTCTTTATTTTTGTATATGGGGCTGAGTTACCATCTAGTATTCTTCCTTTTTAGCCTAACAGGCTCTGTTTGGTATGTACTATCAGAAAGTTGTGCAAGCAACAAATTATCTCAGTCTTTGCCTATATGGAAATGTCTTGATTTCTTCATTCTTGATATGGCTTGGCTCTGTGTCCCCAGCCAAATCTCATCTCAAACTGTAATCCCCACATGTTGAGGGAAAAACCTAGCGGGAAGTGATTGGATCATAGGGACAGTTTCCCACATGTTGTTCTTGTGATAGTGAGTTCTCATGAGATCTGATGGTTTTATAAGGGCTCTTCTCCCTTTGCTCTTTCTGCTTCACTCTCTCCTCTCTCTCTCTTTCCTCTCTCTCTCTGTCTCTCACCTGCTGCCTTGTGAAGAAGGTTCTTGCTTCCCCTTTGCCTTCCACCATGATTGTATGTTCCTGAGGCCTCCCAGCCATGTGGATCAGTGAGCCAATTAAACCTCTTTTCTTTATAAATTACACAGTCTCAGGGATTTCTTAATGGAAGTGTGAAAACAGACTAATACAGTAAATTGGTACCACAAAGAATGGGGCACTGCTATAAAGATACCCAAAACTGCGGAATTAACTTTGGAACTGGGTAACACGCAGAAATTGAAATAGTTTGGAGGACTCAGAAGAAGACAGAAAAATGTGGGAAAGTTTGGAGCTTCCTGGGGAGGAATTTTAACTGGTGGCAGATATTTGTAAATTGCCAAAACAATGGGGAAAATGTCTCCAGAGCATGTCAGAGACCTTCACTGCAGCCCCTCTCATCACAGACCCAGAAGACTAGTGATCTATTCAGTCTTTATTGAGCACATTCATAGGCATACAAGTACTTGGACTTCTTGAGCTCCAGTAATGGACTGAGGCTTTTCAAAATCCTTTGGGATTGTGTTATTGCTTAGATCTTCCTTTCAAATTCTTAGCCAACGGATACTGCAGCCTTAGGCAGTTGTAATTATTGCAGATAATTATACTTGTTTTTGACAATGATCTGAAAATGAGGCTTTTCTGTTGAGCTGAACTCCAAGTCAGGCTAAACAGAAATGGTCCCCTGGAAATGAGACTTTCCCAGAGGACTCTAAGTATAGTGAAATACTGATAACACTCTGGGGAATGGTGTCATTTGCAGAGCTCCAAAATGGATCCGCTCCTTCCAGTGGGTGTAAGGCTGATGGCTGGGAGAGCTGCCATGCCATGGACCTGTGTTTGGGATGAGAATATCCCCAAAATAAAATGCCACAGGCTCTATTTTTGTTATAAAAATCTAGTCGTTTTGCTAAACCTTTTCTACTTTGTTGTATGTGTTTGGTTAATTTCTAGAGTTCTGAAATGGTCAATTTTGATAATTTTAATAATATTTTCTTTGTTTTTAATGGAGAACATTTAGCAAGTTCCTTACTCTGTCATTCTGGAAGTTCTATTTCAAGAAATTATTTTTATCACTTTGCCTGGAAACTAACATTCATAACAGCAATCTAGATATTTTTTTACCATCATATTATGTTTATCTCTCTACCTTCCCTAGCTAAGCCAATAAGCTAATCACCTTTAATGTCATTTTTTTCCAGTTATTCAATAGGTTTTTGAGCATCCACACTATACACAATACTTTGCTATTTACTGTGGAGCATATTAAAGAAAACTTCAGACATCTACCTCATCCTCTAGGACTTTACAGTCAATAAGATAGACATGATACAAATAAATACAAAAACCTGAATTATGTAATGAGTGCCATAAAATAGTAGATTTAGGTAACTCAAAAAGTTCTAAGAAGTTATGCTGTGTCTGAAGACATCATAGAATGCTTCATGAAGTTGTGACAAAATACATTTGTGGATTAGAATGTTAACCTATTCTAGTTTCTGAATATTGTTTTTTATATGTCAAATAGCCCAAAATGTTACATGAGGCACTGACCAGGTCAATGGGGAGATATGTTGAAGCAAGTAGGTTTTCAGAATCCCTCAAATTTTACTATATCTGTGGCATCCTAAAGAAACTGGCTTATGGCATCATCATTCTCATCAGTAATTCTTTATTTTAAAGATAATAAAATCATTTTTTCCTGTGCAAAAGTGAGTCATTATCACTCATTTGAAAGTTATTATGAGAAATACTTTGTCATTGAAGGGCAAGGGTAATACTCCACAGAGCTGGAGAAAACTAAAAGCAAAAGTTTGTGTATTAACACGACCAACTTTACAACTATTTCTGTGATAAGAAAGTGTTAACTTTTATTTCATCTGTGAGCAAGCTGGTCATGTCCATATTTGGTGCACTAGAAGATGCTGAATGAACAAATGGGGCATCTGTGGAAGCCCAAAAAGAATGAACATCTTCCAAATAAATGTCTGGGCAAAATAAACAATCAAGAAACAGATCTGTTCAACTCCACTGTGGGCTCTAAAAATAGGTATACGTGAAAATAGAGTCAAGTGTTTTACAAAGTGCCTTGGCAATAAGAAGTGCTATTTCAGTGAGGTGTAAGTTCTAGGAATTCAAAGAGTTGAGCAAAGCAACTAAATGGCTGAGCTATAAACATGGTTTGCTAAAGGGAGACACATTAGTAATAATGACATGCATGGTGGGAACCCCTGCATACAGCACCATAAATCTAACTAACTAATGTAAGCAAGACAAAAACCAGCAGCTGAAACAAAAGATCTGAAAAACTTGCTGAAAAAAGGTCAGTGCGGAACTGTGAATAACTTCGAAGAGTAATAGACAATGCCAGCCAGTCTTTCTACATGACTAGAGCATTACAGTTTGAAAGTACTCAAATAAAGATGAAATACTAGATGTTGAAATGCATTTTGTGTGTTTACTGGAAGGTGGTTGATGTTAATCCTTTTAAATCTCTGTTCAGTATCAAAGCTTAGAGAACCCTTCATATGGCAGCAAGGCGTCATTTTTCAAAGGGGGTGTAATGGAAGGATAATCCTAATATTTGTTGCTTGATTTTTAGTCCTCATTCAGCTTATGTGAAATTGAGACTCATTTTGCATGCTGGTTATAAAACATTGTAAATCTCAACATTTAACCAAAGCACACACAAGGGTGAGTTCTAAATTATCCATCTCAAGTGAGGGAGTTAAGATGATAAAGGCAGGCTCAGCTCCAGTAATGATGTTGCCATTTTCCATAAATGTGCTACTTTCTGGATGTCTTAAGCTATCAAGAATTTTTTGCAATAACATATTTATTAAGCAGAATAAATCTGGATACCACAACAAAGACAACACTTGAAACTTTGGCAGCTGCATTTCTCTCTGGGGGACACTTTATATAGTATAAAATAGCACAGAATCCTCTTGTTTACTTAATGTGACACAGCAGCACTTGAATTTCAAGTCAGGTCTATTGGTGTTAATCTGTAATTCTTCTGAGCATGCCAGGTATGGTACCTAATTTTATGTGTTGACTTGGTTAGCCTGTGGCACTCAGTTTTTGGCTAAACACCAGTCTAGTTGTTGCAGTGAAGGTATTTCTTAGATATGGTTAACACTTAAATAGATAAACTTTGAGTAAAGCAGATTACCCTCCAAAATATGAGAATTCTCATACAATCAGTTGAAGGCCAAAGAAAAGACTAAAGTCATCCAAGGAAGAGAAAACTCTACCACTCTACGTCTAGATTATCTTAGACTTGAGACTGTAACAACAATACTTCTGGGTCTCCAGCCTCCAGTGGGCCCTGCATGCTTTGAAATTGTTGACCACCTCCACCTCTTTCTCTTGTGTCTCATTCTCTCTCTCTCTCTCTCTCTCTCTCTCTCTCTCTCTCTCTCTATTTCATATAGCAGAACTATGCTATCGCTTGTACTTCTCTGGAGAACTCTAAAGTATCAGAGAAAAGAAACTCTCCAACTTCTTCCATACTTGGCCATAAGTGTGTCTGTACGACTTGTATAATCACCATGAGAAGTGCTGATACAGGCATAGGTATAGGTATACTGAATTGAATTCCTATAGCTATTGACTTGAAGCGATAGGCTTTCATTTAACATTGTGGTTGATAATACCCCCTTGGAATGCTTCTGTTTTTCAGTTGCTGAGTAGAATTGAAATAAATTTATTATAAGCACTAGAAATTGAATTGCAATATAAATCTGTTGGCTTTCAGTAACAAAAAATGATGATTCTCTTCCAAAAACAATGCAAAATGCATTGATGTGGTTTTCTAGTGGTAGTGTTATCTTGAGATACACTATGTTTCCATAATGACTTGATCCCCCTTGTGACAAAAAGTAGACAATAAAACATATAGAAATTAAATTCAGTTTGATTCAAAAATATTTATTGAGCTCCTACTATGTTCAGTGCTGGAGAGAAAAAGATAAGGAGTAGCTCTGCCTTCAGTAGGTCATTGTCTTGTGAAGAAGAAATATAAACACACACACACACACACACACACACATGAAAATGTCTAACTCAGTGAGTTACAGGAAATTTTACTCCACCCTTCTACCTCAAAATCTATTAAAAATAATAAATAATGACAAATCTTTAAAAATCTTCTTTAATACCAAGACATTGCTGTAATTTCTGACCTCATGCTATGATGCACACCTAGACTAAAAAAAAGTACATGCAGAAATAAGTTCCCCAAATTATCATATTCCGGAGGACATAAACAAGATTTTTTAAATTAAAATGCCGCCTTAGATCAATATTGACACCCCAGAATTATAAAACAGAGAGCACTGAAAGGAAAAACCATGGTTTTGCACACACCACTTCTACTGTCCATGATGAAGCTTCTCTGCCAAAGGACATAACTCAGTGGGAAGGAGGATTGAAAAAGTGTTAAAAGACTATTAGATCCAGGTTGCTACACTTAACAATCTAATAGAACATTTGCTCCTAGGAAGATGGAAATAACTTATTGATGAGAGCAGTGTTTGAAATAAATCCACAAACTTTTCAACATTAAGTCCCACCATCATTCAAAGTTCAGTAATATTCAGAAAGATATTATCATGGGACCTCTTTCTGAAAAGAAATAGAGAACAAAACAGACTGAAAGCAAGCAACACAGGGAAGGAACATGAGCAAAAGGCAGCTGGATAACACAAAAATCGTTAAATCATACAGTTCTACGTAGTACTGAATTGTAAAGAACAATTTTATCTTAAAAGAAAGAAATTTTAAAAATCAAAAGGGTCATATAAGTGTATTAAAAAGTGATCAAGAGACCATGTAAAAGAATGAAAATAATTCTTATAATACTCAAGAAATTAAAGGTAGACAAAAATATTATTATGATGAAAAACATTCTAGAAACAATCCCCCAAAAAATTGGAATAAGTGCAACAGAAAAAGTCAGAAATGTGGAGAACAGGTTAGAGAAAATATCACCAAATATAATGAAAAAATATATATGTGAGGAATTTCAGAGACGATAATTTAGGAGATATAATACATGCAAGAGGGATATATCTGAAGAACAGAAAATGAGTTGTTTGGAAGCTATTAGGGCTATTGACATATATTCGGATTCTCCAGGAATATGGTACAATTGCAATCCTCATTCCCTTTAACAGAGATGGGCATGCGACTGGTTTGGGGCACTGAAATGTGACCAGTAAATGCTTTAGAACTTAGTGTTTAATTTACTACACATCTATTTGTCACTGTTTGGTCATCTGTAGGGACATGTATTAAGAAGCAGTTTCCGTTAGCTTGGGACCTTGAGCGACTATAATTGACAGAGCCCCCGAAGACCCATGTTGCACTTATATGAGCAAGAAATAAATTTTTGTTGTGTCATGGCACTAATATTTTAGTACTGTAGCATAACTTAGACTGACACAAAAGTGGTATGGAAAAATATTCCAAGATACACTGGCTGTTCCAAAAGAATTAGTACACTTTTAAGCTTTAGTAAGTTCAGAAATATGCTACCAATTTAGCCAGGTGTGGTGGCTCATGCCTGTAATTCCAGCACTTTGGGAGGCCAAGGAGAATCACTTGAGCCTAAGAGTTTGAAACCAGCCTATGAAATATAGTGAGAACTTGACTCTACAAAAAAAAAAAAAAATTACAAAATTAGCTAAGCATGGTGGCATGAGCGTATAGTCCCAGATACTAGGGAGGCTGAGGTGGGTGGATCACTTGAGTAAAGGAGGCAGAGAGGTTGCAGTGAGCCAAGATGTCAGCATTGCACTAGGGCCTGGGTGACAGAAAGAGACCATGTTTCAAAATAAATAATACAAATTTTTTTAAAAATTGAAAATTTCATTATCTGTATTTTATACTTGTTGTTATTATTATCATTATTTTTTGACACGAATTCTTGCTCTGTTGCCAAGCTGGAGTACAGTGGCAATCTCAGCTTACTGCAACCTGCGCCACCCAGGTTCAAGTCATTCCCTTGCCTCAGCCTCCGAGTAGCTGGGACTATAGGCGCATGCCACCATGCACAGCAAATTTTCTTTTTGTATTTTAGTAGAGATGGGGTTTCACCATGTTGGTCAGGATGGCCTTGGTCTCCCGACCCTCGGGATCCACCTGTCTTGTCCTCCTAAAGGGCGAGGATGACAGGTGTGAGCCACCGTGCCCGGCCAGCATAGGCTACTGATTGTTATAGTACATTAAGTTTGAGATTGAACAATTGTACAAGAGGTGACTAATAGATGTCATTATATAATTATGTCAAAGTAATGCTTTGTAAACTGGTTTAGAAATGACACAACCACATTTTACAATTAAAATGAAGTTCAAATTGAAATATCCAAAAATGTAACTGACAGCATTTTGTTCTTTCTCTATTTGAAAGCACAGTGATCTATCATGTTTTGAGAAATAAATTACAGATATGAAACTGAGTGCATAAATACCTTAATTTAAATCATTTTCAACACCATAATTATTTTCTTTATTACACATTCAACTCTATCCAAATAATGTATGTGGTCCTTAAAAATCTCAGATCTTTCACTTTCATCATTAATATAGAAGAGATGTGGGCAGAAGAATTATTTTATGGTAAATCAGGTACATGTGAATTTGATCCTCTTTGGCTTACACTTTAGCTCCTGTCTTTGACTAAATATGTTATCACACTCTTCTGGCTCTCCCCCTACTTCTATTACCACTATTACTTGTTTCCTTTGCTAACCCTTATCTTGCCTTTTGATTGTAAATAATTTACTGCATTCAATCCTTACCTCTATTCTTAATAGTCTCCTTGACAATCTCTTCAAATTCTGTGACTGAAAATATTGTCTGCACATTGAAGACCTCCATTTTAATATCATCAGCCCTAATCAATTTCCTGAGCTCTGCATCTTTATTTTTATTTCCTGGCAGACATGCCAACTGGAATTCTTTGCAACCTCTGAAAACTCAGCAATCTAAAAACTGATCTTACTATTTCACCTGGGAATATCTTATCAAGATCTTATACCAATGGTTTTCAACTCAAGTTTTGAAGACAAAAGTTGACAGTGTTAGGGAAGTGAGCTTAAATCAAAATCATGTATGGATGTTTTCAAACCAACCTCTTCTCACATAATCTGTGCCAGAATTCCCTGATGCAGGGAACTGATGAAGTAACCATTAAATGAAAAAAGCTTATGGGTGATTTTGCCCAACCTTCATCCTTCACTACTTACTGAGAATGGCTATGTTAGGCACATAGATATCCAAACTCCTTCTTTCTTGTCCATTCCTTATAAATACCACCACTGTATGTGATCAATGGTCTGAGACAGAGCTGAACGATTTCTTATTTATACCAGAAAGAGAAAAGAGAGAGAAGGGGCTGGCAAATTCTGTAGGATAGTTTAATTCTGAAACATCTCTAACATCAGTTTCATGTTCTTTATTCCCATTCTCTCTACAACTGCTTTGTTTCAGGATTACCAGAATACCTTGACTTCTGCAATTACCTAAGTGACTTCTCTGCCGTTAGTCTTTGTTCCAATCCCATCCACCCTATGCACCGCTACCAAGAAGTACAAATATAAATATGTTGGGTGTGTGTATGTAATTGAAGTATAATTTAAATGTAATACAATTAATCTATATTTAGTGTATAATTTGATGAATTTTGAAACTGCATACAGTCATATAACTCTAGGACCATGATGGTATAGAAAGTTTCCATCACATAAAATCTTTCCTCATGCTCCTTTGCAGCTTGTTCCCTCTCCTAATCTCCAGCCTCTGGACACTGCTAATTTTATGTGTGTATATATATAATATATCTATTATATATCTATTATATAGGGCTGATGATATCTATATATATATCTATTATATAGGGCTGATGATATCTATTATATATATATAATATATATAATAGATCTATTATATATATTATATATATATAATAGATCTATTATATATATTATATATATATAATAGATCTATTATATATATATATTTTATATATATATATAGTCATGGCGTTTTTTTTGTTGTTTTTGAAGTTCAAATAAATAGAAATACACATCATGCAGTATTTACATCTGGCTTCTTTCATCAAGTATAATGCTTCTGTGATCCATCATTACTATTGCATATATCAGTAGATTGTTTCTATTTGTTACTGAGCAGTTATTCCAAAGTATGGCTGCACCATAATTTGCTTATACATTCACTAGTTGTTGGACATTTGAATTGTTGCCAATTTTCAGATAATATGAACATAAACGTTTATGAGAACTTATGTTTTCACTTCTCTCATGTAAATATATAGAAAAAAGATTACTGTATTTCACTTTGAAAATACAGTCATCTTATTTCTATGTATTTACATGAGAGAACGCACCATTTTGCATTCCTACCACCAATGTATGGGTATTCCAATTGTTCCACATCCTTACCAGCATTTGGTATTGTTATTCTTTTTAATTTTAGACTAATGATGTTGAATGATTTTATTTGGTGTTCATTTGCCTTCATATGCCTCTCTCTGAGAAATGTCTGTTAAAATCCTTATGTACTTTTCAACACTATGCCTTTAAGGTGTTGAGTTGTAATAGTTATTTATTAGCTAGACACAAATGTTTTCCAGGCATGTGTTTTGCATATTCTTTCTGCTAGCCTTTGGCTTACCTTTCTATTTTCTTTAATAGTGTTTTTTGAAAAGCAAAAGTTATAATTTTAATAAAGTCCAATTTAACAATTTTTTCTTTCATGATTCATACATTTTGTGGCATTACTTAAAAAATTTGTATAACCTAAGGTCACAAACATTTTGTCTTTGTTTTCCTCTAGAATTACTAGTTTTAATTTGTACATTTAGGCCTAAAATCATCCAGAGTAATTTGTGTATCTGATATGAGATAAGGATAAAGGTTTTTGTTTATTTGCATAGAAATATTCAATTGTTTCAGCATTATTTGTTGAAAAAAACTGTTCTTTCACCATTAAATTACTCTGACTCCTTTGTTGAGATTTTTGTTTTCTCTTCCATTCCATTGATTTGTATGTTAATCTTAATGCCAGTATCATGTGGTTTTGATTACTAAAGTTTTATAGAAACCTTGAAATTATGTCATAAAAGTCGTCCAATTGTATTATTTTCTGGAATAATTTAAGCTATTCTAAGTTCTTAGAATTTTCATCTGAATTTCAGGATAACCTTGTAAAATTCTGCAAAATAATTGGCATCAGTACAATGTATGTATAGAGTTTTATGTCTGTCTTCAGTCTGTTTGTTTTAATAGTGTGTTGGATTTATTTAGCTATCACTGCAAATAAAAGTACAGAATTATTTTATCCCTATTTACTCCTACTCATCATCTTTCTCACCACAATTTCAAACTCTTGAACAACACTGATTTAGTCATCATCTTTATAGTTACATAACTTTAAGACTGTTATAGATGTAGAATCATACAGTACGTGACTTTTTGAGATTGTCTTTTATCATTCAACATAATGTCCTTGAAACTCATTCAAATAAAACTCATTCAAAAAAGACCCGTCTTTTTTGATAAACATAGAAATTGACCCTTCTAAAAAAAAAAGAAAGAAATTGACCCTTCTTGTCTTAAAGTCTGAAACATATATTTGTCTTATTGGAGTCCCTTCTTTAGGACAGGACTCCGAGGCCTCTCAGTAGGTATCAAAGAACTGAAAATAACCAGAACATCACATCCAGACAATAAGACTCTAGGCAACTCATTCATCATGATTGCTTACTTACCCCTCCCAAGTTCCTGTTTTCTTATACACTGTTACATTTGTTCCCAGCTATATAAACCCCTAATTTTAGTTGGTCAGGGAGATGGATTTAAGACTGATCTGTCTCCTTAACAGCAGCACCTGATTAAAGCTTTCTGCCTTGGCAATAATTGTCTCAGTGATTGGCATTTTATGTGGCAAGCAGCAAGACCTAAACTGAACCCCTGGTGTTTTAGTAACACAAATTGTTATGTATTCAAGAATTTGTTCCTTTTGATTGCTGAGTAGTATTCCATGGTATGGATGTACTACAGTTTGTTTACATGTTTTCCAGTTTGGGGACATTTTTGTTTTTTCAGTTTTTGGCTATTACAAATAAAGTAGCTATCAACATGTTGTTTTCTTTTCTATGGGCTAAAAAGCACAACAATGCAATCACTAGGGTACATTATTAGTATATTTTTTATTTTAAATATATTACTAACATTAATTATTATTTAAATAATAAGAAATTAATATATTATTAATAATAGGAACTGGCACAGTAATTTCCAAAGTGAGTGTATAATTTGTATTGCAGTCAGCAATATATGATAGTTTCAATCTATCTGCATCCTCACCAGCATTTGGCATCATCACTAGTTTTAATTTTAGCTGCGTTGGTTGGTGTGTAATGGTACTCATGTTCTTACTTTGCATTTCTATGATGGCTGTTGATGTTAAACATTTTTCTGTGCTTATTTGACATCTGTATAGGCTCTTTGGTAAGATGTTTATTCACGTCCAGTTTCTAATTGGACTGTTTGTGGCCTTTGTTTTCAAGTTTTTAGAGATTTTTAATACATTGTAGATATGAGTCTTTTGTAAGACATATGGTTTACAACTGTTTTCTCTCAGCCTGCAAGTGGTATTCTCACTGTTTTCATATGGTCTTTCATGGAATAGAAGTTTTAGACTTTTGATGAAGTCCAATTTATCTTTTTTAATGTATCATGCTTATGGTATCTAAGAACTCTTTACCAAGCCTAGGTCCTAAAGATTTTATCCTAAGTTCTCTTTTTAAAAACATTTCAAAGTTTTACATTATACATTTAAATCTGTGATCTACTTTGAGTTAATTTTTGTGTAAGATGTGAGGTTTAGATTTAGGTTAAGTTTTGCCAAGGATATTCAGTTGCTCCTGCACCATTTGTTGAAAAGGCTATCCTTTCTTCATTGTATTGTTTTTGTACCTTAGTCAAAAATCTGTTGGCTGTACTTGTGTGGGATATTGCTGAGTTCACTGATCTATTCCAATGATCTATGTTTCTAAACATCTTTCAGTTCACATTATATTCACACAGTTTTGATTATTGCAGCAATGCAATTGATCTCAAAATTGGAAAAAGTGAATCCTCTCATTTCAAATTACAAAACTGATGTAGCAATTCTTCTTCCTTTATCTTTTCATATTAATTTTAGAAAAATCTTGTTCATGTTTATTAAGAACTCTTGCTGGAATTTTGATAGAAATGGCATTAAATTATAATTGTTAACTATCTTCAATACTCATCTGTTCCTATTCATAGATGAAATGATCATCTACTTAAAAAAAAGAAGCTCCAAAAGTTAATAAGTGAGTTCAGTAAGGTCACAGGATGCAAGATCATTATACAACATAAATAGAATGTATTACTGTATATGGGCAATAAACATGTTACAGATGAAACAAGTTATAATTGGGGACAATGGACATCTTTATTATATTGAGTCTCACAATTCATAAACATGGTATATCTCTTCACTTATTTAAAAATATTCTTTATTTCTATCATTAACATTTTGTGTTTTTCACCAGTGTACAAGTCCTATATATGTTATCTTAGCTTTACACCTAAGTATTTCATTTTCTGAGCAACTTTACATAATATCATATTTTAAATTTCAGTTTCAACATGTTCATTGCTTATATACAGTAATACAATTGAATTTTGTTGTTTATTGATCTTATATCCACTGACCTTGCTGAACTTGGAGGGTTTTTTTAATGTAGATGATCATGTCATCTATACATAGGGACAATTTGTATGCCTACTATCTCCTTTTATTGATTTTAATATTGAACAGAATTTGTAGTACTATATTGAATAGTAGTTGTAAGAACAAACATCCTTGTCTTGTTGTCACTCATAGAGAGAAAGTATTCAGTCTTTCAATGATTAAGTATGATGACAGCTGTAGGTTTTGTAAATGCATCTTAACAAGTTGAAAAAGTTTCCTTCTGTTACAGGTTGAATTGTGTTCTCAAAATATTTACATTTTCTTAACTCCCAGTCTCTCAGAATGTTATCTTATTTGAAAATAGAGTACTGTAGATTGAACTTGCTAAAATAGAATGAGGTCACACTAGACTAGGGGCCCCTAATCCAATGTAGGCCCCTAATCCAATATGAGTAGTGTCCTTATAAGAAGGGGAAATTTGGAGAAAGACACACAGGGAGAACACAGTGTGAAGATGAAGGCAGAGATCAGGAAGATGCTTATATGTGTCAATGAATGCCAAAGATTGCCGGCAAACCACCAGAAGCTAGGTGAGAGGCGTGCAACAGATTCTTCATTATAGCCTTCCAGAGGAGCCAACCCTGCTAATACCTTGATCTTAGTTTTAGCTTCCATAAATGTGAAAACAATACATTTTAGTTGTTTAAGCCACTCACTATAGTACTTGGTTATGGCAGCTCTAGCAAACTAATTTACTATCTATTTCTAGTTTTCTAAGAGCTTTTAACCATGAATTAGTGTTGACATTTGTCAAGCATTTTTTCTGCCTCAATTGATATGGTCATGTGATTATTTGCCTTCGTTTGTTGACATAGTGGATTACAATAGCTTATTTTGGGATGTTAAAGTAACCTTGTTGCTTAAAATAAATTCTATTAGTCATGGTGTATAATTTTTATATACATTGTTGGATTTGGTTTGCTAATTTGGTAAACTAATATTTCATTTGAGGATTTAAAAAATATCTGTATCATGAGGAATATTGATCTCTAGTTTTATTTATTTCTTTATTTTTTGTTCTTGTACCGTCTTTGGATTTGCTGTCAGAGTAATATTGGCTTCATAAAATAATTATCAGTACTTTCTCTTACTCTATTTTTTGGAAGGTATTGTGTTGGTGTTATGTCTTTAAATGTTTGGTAAAATGCTCTAGTGAAACCTCCTGAGCCTAGAGATTTCTTTATGGGACATTTTAAAATTACAAATACAATTCCTTTACAGTTATAAAGATATTTAAATGATGTAATTCATATTAGTAAATTGTGGTAATCTGTGCATTTAGAGGAAAATATGTACTCAAATACATGTGGCTAGAGCTATTTGTAGAATTCCTTAATTTTTTTGATGTCATCAGGGTCTGTAGAAATAACCCCTGTTTTATTCCTGAAATTCATAATTTGTGTCCCTCTGGGGTTTTTTGTTTGTTTGTTTGTTTGTTTGTTTTTGGTCAGTCTTGCTAGTGTTTTGCCAATTTTATTAATCTTTTCAATGAAACAACTTTTTGTTTCAATGATTTTTTTCTAATGTTTATGCTTTTAATTTTATTGCTTTCTACTGTTACGTTTATTGTACTCTTTCATTTGCTTTATTTGGATTATCTGGCTCTTCTTTGTTCAGTTTCCTTAGGCGGGGGCTTATTGTTAACTTGAAACTTTTCTTCTTTTCCAATGTGAAAATTCAGTGCTATAAATTTCCTTCCCAACATTATTTTAACACCATCCCACAAAGTACAATATGTTTTACTTTCATTTTCATTTAGTTCAATGTTTTTATTTAAAAACTTTCCCTTGAGATTGCCTTTTTGACCCATGGGTTATTTAGAAATCTGTTAGTGTCTGAGTATTTTAGTCATGATATTGGGAAGCATATTCTGACCTGGACAAGCTATGATGGTGCTGTGATTATTGATTAGAGAAAAATATTAAAAATAACTATGAGATTGTCCTTGGGTGACTTTTTGGAATCAGAATATTTTAAGTGGAACTGGTTTAACCAGAATTAAGTAAATTTATTGGTATGAGGCTAAGGAAATCTCCTGTAAAGAATCAAGTTACAAAGTCCCGATTAATATGCTGGATTGACCAGAAACTCCTATATTTTTTCTAAAACCATACTAAAGTGGCTATAAAAGGATCTCAAAAATGGCACAAGCCAACAATGAGAACGTACACAGGAAAAAGGTGATAGTTTTAGAAGCTGAAGTGAAATGGACAAGAGACGATAGATGTAAAAGACCAGAGAAAGCTGAAGCTTAGCAGTAGAAACCTCTGAAGCAGGCCAGTCATGATGATAAAAACCAGCAAAGCTCAGTAACTGGAAATAACAGTTACACTGAAGCGGAGTAGGGCACAAGTGGATCTGAAAAGAGGAATATTGTTCAAGAACCTATATAAATGGCAGCTCAAACCCCTAGATTCACTCCTATATTCCTCACAGTCAGGGAATTACCCCCTATACTCCACCAGAGAATTAATTTATTTTCTATAAACGTCAAAAATTAGTGGCATCATATAAAGATGAAGGCAAAGGTATCAAAATAGATACAGGAAACAAAATAAAACTCTAATATAAACAGTGGACTTTTTTTTGACTTATTTAGTTAGTGATGAGTAGCTAGTAGTTAGTCTCTTTTTACTTCTGGGCAGAACACTGTATGACTCCTCCCTGAATAACCAGCCAGCATAAGAAGAGAAATCTGCAGATATTGACAGTTTTCATACTAGTTCTTCGAAGAAATAGCCCATCCAGATCACACTATGGTGAAGCCCAGAGTTTATAAGTCTGCCTTTAGACACTAAACTCCCAGTCAGCTTTTCAGTTGTTCTTAAAGATGAATGGGCAGCCAATGATCACTAAACAGTAGAGGAAACTCTCTAGAAAAGTAAGATAAAACTAAGCAGTATGAAATTTAAACAAAGATAATGAAAGGAACAGAATAAAACTTTTGTGAAAAATGTAATTGAAGAGAAACAAAAAGAAATTTATTA
The DNA here is from genome assembly GCA_963573385.1 of Cacajao melanocephalus. Taxonomy (NCBI): domain Eukaryota; kingdom Metazoa; phylum Chordata; class Mammalia; order Primates; family Pitheciidae; genus Cacajao; species Cacajao melanocephalus. The sequence continues at coordinate 50,932 of CAUYLG010046917.1, read as the reverse complement.
CATAAAAATAGGAAGCAATAAGGAAGATTCATAAACAAAAGCTAGCACTTCAAAATTAAAAAATAAAGAAACATAAATAAAAAATCTAAAAGAGTACTTGGAAGATAAATTTGAACAAAAATGTTCCTGAAAAAATAAAGAGGTAGGTTATTAGATAAAACAGATAAACCAAATTTTCTATATAAGCCTTATTTTACTTTTTAAAATTATGTAACTAGTTTTTAAAAATTAAAATTAAAAGGACCAGGCTGGAAATTGGGACTAACCCAACCAGATTTGCAACTTCTTAAGAAACTGGACTCCTTCCTATAAGGGAAGAAGATGTGTAGCAGGCATGAGGTAATTGATTAAAAGTTACTACTTTGACACATCTGCAGAGACAAAACCTTTTTCCTAAACTTCTCTGTTGAGGCTGGTTTTCAAGTGAGCCTTGATACTTTCGTTTGAGGCTATATGCTATCAGAAACTAGAGCCTTTGCACAGAATGATGAAGCAGAAATATACAGGAAGATTTTTAATTGTGTTTAAAGAGTGCCAATAGCATGGAAGAGGACTGGCGTATCTCTGAGATGGGCTACGTGACCACAATTATAAAAGGTTTTGAGCATCCAGGACTAGTGATTTTACATGGTCTTAAAGTTGTCAGTGCATGCATTTTGGTAGCTAAAGAATATTTAGTAACATAGAAGAAAAGCTGTTAAAAGACATTTATATGTATATGTAAAATTTAAATAACATTTTTAGTGAGCCATGAGACAAGATGTATTGGAAGACAGTTTAGAAAATTTGACTTGGTTACTGCCAAAGCAACTGATGACAAAACATTACTGAGCTCAGCAGGCTCAGCTGATATGTGAACTACATACCTGTCTAATTCTCTTCCTCCTGATGATGCACTTACTGATTCAACAAACATCTATTAACCACCAGTAGTTGTAAGGCACTGTGCTAGTTAATAGAGCTGCAATGAAAATGACCAGACACAATCTTTATCTTCATGGAGTTTATAATCTAATAAGGGAATTGTTAAGAGTGATAAGCAAGCCTAAAAAAGGTCAAGGTCATTGGTAGGGAGTAGCCAAGGTGAAAGTAACATGAGCCACTCCGATAGCTCAGAAGAGACTTTGAGAAAGTGAGACGAGCTGAGGTTTAATGGGTAGATAAGACTTAATTAAGCATATAGAAGGTGGGTGTCACACTGTTTTAGGCAGATAACAGCATGTACAAAAGGCTTGAGCCAGGAAAGAGCATGGCGCCTTCAAAAAAGTGAAATTATTCCATATTGGCCAGAATATGGAGAGAAACCAGGGAAGGGACATTTGATCGACACAGCAGCCAGCAGAAGGTGGGTTGTGTAGGACTAATAAGCATATTGTGGATTTAGGGCCTTATCCCAAAGGTAATAGGAAGATGCTGAAAGGTTTGAAGTGCAATCTGATCAGTTTTGAATTCTTAAAATATTCCTTTGACTTTTTTATGAAAAATAGATTGATGGGGAGAAAAAGTAGATTCACAGAAGATAGGTTTTTAGCAATTTGCTAATTTGTCGCTACATTTTCTGTTCCTTATGTTTGATGCTTTATTTTGCCAAGAAACCCAACTACTGAAACCATACTTGGTAACCAAGAAGCAATATATTAAGAACAGGCCATGTGTGTTGGTGGTAGGGTGAGGAGAGGTCAGGAAAAGCAAGGAGATTGTCTTATTTTACTGTGAAACCTGGGTTCTCTCCAGCCTATCCTTTATTTCTCTTCTTGCTGTATTTAGTTTTTCTCCTCACATCAGGGCTTGTCAGGTCAGCTTCTCCACTGTGATATTTTGTTAAAGTACCTAGTCAGTTATAAAGCATCATAATTTTCTTCATGAACTATCAACCTAACTCTTGTGTGATTTTATTATGTTAAGCTTAACAATGAATATGTAAACTGGGGTGAAAAGGTCTGTGTTTTGATAATAAAATAGATTTGGAAAGTTAAGGGCATGCCCTCGTTTTTCTTGATATAAACGTTTCCTTAATTTTACATGTAACATCAATCAAATGAGTTTGGGAAAGTGGAAAAGTTTCAAGAAAGAGATAAAATTCCTCTATCAAAACACTCTATTATTTTTTTTTTTGTTTTACTTTCATTCCTGCCTGAGCTGCTTGGAATGTCAGAGAGAGGCTTACGTTGTTACGTAAGCAGGAAACTCAATCTATGCCAATTTTATGGCATAACTGATTATTCAATCACTGTTCCTTTACTCATCTACATGAAGCAGCACCATTGTAGGCACAGAGATCCTTGTTCTAAAGTGGTTTGCATTCAGAGTGGGTGATAGAAATTGGCAATGATAACAAATAGGCAACTAAAATAGCAATGTGTAAATGTGGTTCAGGAGCTAAAGACACACAGGAAGGCATTCCATTCAGTCATGGAAGTTGTCCTACAAGAGTGAAAACTCAGGGAGAAGAAATTTTCCTGTGGATGTGTAGAATCCCACCAGGTGTAGCAGTGGAGAAGAGTATTCTAAAGCAGAGGAAATAGCATAGGCAGTCCCTGAGGACAGAGAAAGCATGGCCCATTTAAGGGATTAAAAGTAGCATGATGTGTGTGAGATGATTGCGTAGGGGGAGGCAATAACAGAAGTTGAGTTTGGAGAGATCAGGAGACAGCAGATGATAAAAAACTATGAGCCACACTGAAGAATTTGGGTTCATCGTTCTCTGTGGTCAAAGGGGAGGCATGTAAGGTCTTAAACAGAATGCGATAGTGAGATTTGTACTTAGGACAAATCACTATGGCTCAAACACAAAGGACAGACTGAAGGCAGTTACACTATGAGAGTAATCCAGCCAAGAAATAGTAGTGTACCCTCTACCGGGCAGTGAGAATGAAAACATTTAGTTGGCACAAGGTACAATTTAGGAGTAGATTAATAGGACTGGTGGATTGATTTGGATATGAAGGTGGGCTAAGGAGAGGAGAGAGTCAAAGATCACACTCAAGTTTTGAGTTGGGAAATTGGGTGAATAGAAGTGGACTTTGAATGTGTAGTGCCAGTGGACATCCAAACTAAGATCTCTCGTAGAAAATTATTCCTATGGAGCTTGCAGTCCAAACGAAGGGTGAGGGGTGTGGAAGTAAGTATATAAACACATATGTGGGGATGGGTGGATAGGGCGGAGGGATGTATGCTATCATCAAAGATTCTTTAATTTACAAATGAAATAAAACCTCCCTCAAACAATCAAGAAAATGTATTTGTTCATGCTATAAAAAAATGCAGAAGTATACTTCAGGCTTCAGACCCACCTGGATTCGGGGACTTAGTGAATTAATCAGGACTGAGTCTTTGTCTACTTTTCACTGAGTTGGTCTCATTTTTTTGAACCCCAGCGGTACTGTGCTAAAATCCTTCTCACTGCCAGCAGAAAGACATAATTCTTCATTGATGGCTGCTATCTACAAAAATCCTGGAATAGTTTAATTTGCTCTACTTGACCAGGTTGGGGTCACGTGGACATTTTGCATTCAACTTCTGTGGTGAGATTGAAGGTATGAAAATGTCCCTTGCAGGAATGTAATGTATGCATGCATAAGATGAGAGTTGAAAAACTAAAAAAATTGGCCAAGAAGGTAATAGGAAATTATGAGGATTAAAAAAAAAAAGGCATCAGGAGAGTATATTCAAGAAGGAGGAAATATTTATCATAGCTAATGATGGTGCTAGGTTAACTGGGGAAAGAATGTAAAATATTCACTTACTTTAGCAATAAAATAATGATCTGTGACCTTGGCAAAGAAGTCTCAGGATTGTGGTGGTTCAGAAGACAGAATGGAGTGCTACAAACGAAATACTGATAAAGTGGTGGAGGCTGAGGGTATTGACAACTCTTTTGATTGTGAAGATTGAGCACCAGGATGGTGGTTAGATCCACAGTTGCAGCTGATGAATATGTGATGGCTGGACCTCCTTCTGTCCTTCTGAGTACTGCCTCTGTACTCTTGCAATGCAAGCCTGGTGCCTAACTGTGAAGCAAAGACCAGCTTCTCACTATTCCTCACAATGACAACAACAAAAGAAGGAATCAAGACTAAAACAGTTACCACGTTAATTTTTAAGGCAGCAGGACAGAGGAATGTGAGCCAGTTTAAGAATGAAAGAATGAAAATAATATGTGACTTAAGTAATGACTTGTGAGGATTTTTAATGAAGCTGATCCATTTCTAATTTGATGAGCATCATCATCAAATATTCAAGAACTATATTTGGGTCTATTTCTAATTTTTCTGTCTGTGTTGAGGTACAGTAGTTAATTAAGTGGGCTTTGAAATTAGAGGAAGAACCGGCTTCCATTTCCTAATCGTGGTTCTTAGAAATATTTTTAAACTTTTTATACCTAATTTTCTTATTGATAAAGGGTGCTAATAATAGTTAATAATATCTACTTTGTAAACACTAGGAAATAATATCTATTACATAAACATAATGTAACAAAGGCACTTATCACAGTGCCAATCTTACGCAATGTGTTTATAATTACTGCTGCTATTACATGTTTTTATTTAACCCTTTTTTACTGTACATTAACTAACTAATGCATCTAGATAATTTTGTTCCACAATAAATAATGTTGTGCTATATTTAAAGAAAGGTTAGAGAAATTTTTTCTCCATTTGTGGCATGCAAATTAAATTTTATGCTTACATTGCAATATATTATTTGAGCATCATTAATAAAAATGCAAAAAAGGAAAAAAGAAGAAAATTAAAAAGAGGATGCTTGCATAGTTATTAAAATTGGATAATATTGTTTTTATTAACCTAAAACTCAATTCTACAAGTAGCCATGCCATTTATTAAGCATTCATCCATTTTAAGTACTTTCACTAAATCAAAATCCATAGTATCCCTGATTTAGATCCCAGTGAATCGTAGATTTTCACTGGAGCCTGGTCTCAATTTAGTAAGTGTCTTCATCTTACTTCAGCCATAATACGGCAACTGAAATATTACTGGCACCTTAATGATAACAACCAGTCTCTTTTGTCCCCATTCACACTGTAATTTTCTTCTAATCTACATCACAAAACTATACATTATATTAAGCTAAATTATGGTTTGGACTACTAATTAATGGATTTACAGCATAGCAGCATGTCACATGAGAATAAATTTTAAACTTAGTGCTTAAAATAAAATAAAGTATCAGGTGTAGTATAATCCTAGCATTTTGGGACACTGAAGTAGGAGAATCACTTGAGGCAAGAAATTTGTGACCAGCCTGGGCAACAAAGCAAAAACTCATCTCTACACACACACACATACACACACACACACACACACACACACACACACACACACAGAGTGGTGGTGCACTTCCAGTCCCATCTACTCAGAAGTCAAGGCAGGAGGATTTCTTGAACCCAGGAGGTCCAGGCTAGCCATGGCAGTCCAGCCTGGGAGACAGAATGGAACCCTGTATTTACAAACAAAATGAAGTTTAATTAAAATAGAATAAATAATGATCTTGAATATGACCTTCAAATATAGTATGGTACTGTCTTTCAATAAGTTCAATACAATTGTTCCTCCAGCCTTAGAATAGAGTTCTATTTCTTTGGCTAAGCACCAGGTGATAGCTGGCTTGCATGGAAGGCACTTAAGGACCATGCTGAAAAAAATATGTACTGTATGTTTATAAATGGAGATCACACTCAGTGCAGCAAGATACTCCCACTTAGGTAGTTGAGAACTTAGATAACTGGGGAAACAACAGATTCACATTTTTCATTTAATGTTCATTCACAGCCATAAACTCATCCTGAGGACAGAAGACAAAAATCAAATGATATCTCTTTCTCTGTCTCCTACGCACTTAAAAGTGAATTTAGATTACATAAGCAGACCATGTTGCTCCATTGTAATATTGGCTAGATGACATCAGTACACTAGATCCTTTAACATCTATAAACAATCTTTTCTCAAACATATTTGAGAGTTAGACTTAATATTAGTAAGAGGTTTTTAATCCATTAATTAAAACAAACAAACAAAGAGACCCGTCCCTCCCCCGCCCAAAGAATTTGGCAGAGCTATTGCCCAAATTGTGTTAGGAGCACAACAATGATAGCAAAAGATAAACTGTGGAGCCAAAATATCCAAACAAGTTATTTGCTGGGGCCTTTTAATACAGCTGTGATACACAACAGGAATCTGGAAACATCTGCCTCTCTCTGATATGGAGATGGAAGGGGATGGGAAGGAAGGGATGGAACAAAGCAGTAAGACCATATTGAAGGCACTAATTGGTGCTACATGTGCTGAAATTCAATTATGTTGGTAATTGAGATAGAAAGGTTTTCTGAATAGACACAAAAGCAGAATTCCACTAGCAACACAGCTTTAGACTATATCCAACCTCTGCTTTACACAGTAAACCTGTAAACAAATCTTTTGCTGGCAGCAATTCTAGTTAATCTATGCAGATATGTGGCAGGTGAATCAATGATGCAATGGGCTCTAAGATCAATAATTAAAACTGAAAAATGAGCCAGCTGGGTATCATGGCTCATACCTGTAATCCCAGCACTTTGGGAGGCCAATAAGGGCAGATTGCTTGAGCACAGGAGTTCGAAACCCTGTCTGTACTAAAAATACAAAAATTAGCCAGGCATGGTAGTGCATGCCTGTAGTTCCAGCTACTTGGGGGCCTGAGACAGGAGAATCACTTGAACCTGGGATGTTGAGGCTGCATTGAGCCAATACTGTACCACTGCACTCCAGCCAGGGTGACAGAGTGGGACCCTGTCTCAAAATAAATGAATAAATAAATAAATAAAATTGGAAAAGGAGCATTTTTTTCTTCTTGAGGATGGATGCACTATATGGACATTTATAAATAGACTTATTGGTTTCTATATAAATAAAAATCAAAAGAGAGTATGTATTTGAGGCAAAATGGGGAAAATGCATCCCAGCTTTCCCCCAGGCCTACACTGACTTTTGTTCTCTTCATAGGCTCACTATTGTTTTTCTATTATTTAAAATATTTAATACACTGTTGCCAAAATATGTTTGAGGGAAATGTATAGACTAAGATTCAGAAAAATAAGGAAAAAAGAAAAGACGAAAGGAAGAAAGGAAAAAAGGTGGTGCAGGAGTTGGTGTCTAAGATGCATTTAAAGTATATTAAGGAACTGGTGAAAGTTGTAATAAACTGGTAGTGAATTAAAGCCACATGGTTATATTTTAAAGAAAACCACAAATTTTTTAAAATCACAAAAAGTCTAAAATCATAATGAGCAGTTGATTTTTACTGTGTGTGTGTTTGGAAAGTATGGAACTTATTAAGATAATTACCTGAGAACTTCAACCTGGAGTTTCCTTTACTTTGTAAAATATATGCAACCCTCGTAGCGATATCTGGGGTTTAATAAATTAGTGTTGGATTGTAAAAAGTCCTCAATTCAGAATTCTATTAGTAATTTAGTTAAGTCCTAAATTGCAACTACATAGATTAGTTCATGCATTTCTCAAATCTAATGTTAGGGCTGAATTACGATGAATCAGGTTTTAATTGGGGATTTTGTGAACAGAGAAATAAAGTATTTTCGCATAGATGGCACAAAGAATCTACTCCCAAGGGAGTTTTAAAATTATTCTCATCATTTAATACTAAAAAGCATGATATCTAGACAATCCATCTCTTCCCACCCCCAAAAAAAGAAAAGGAAAGAAAAAGATACAGAAACATTTAGGAATATTTTTAAGAACTACTCATCCCTAGGAACTTTAGTGAAAATTCTGAGAAATTGAATACAGTGCATTCCTTACTGTTGGTGGCAACACTATACCTCTTGCCACCTTCAAACAAAGTTGTAATCAATAAGAAATAATTGAATATTAAGGCCAGGTGTGGTGGCTCACTCCTTTAATCCCAGCACTTTGGGAGGCTGAGGAAGGCGGATCACCTGAGGCCAGGAGTTGGAGACCAGCCTAGCCAACATGGAGAAATCCTGTCTCTACTAAAAATACAAAAAAAAAAAAAAAAAAAAATTAGCTGGACGTGGTGGCCTGTGCCAGTCGTCCTAGCTACTCAGGAGGCTAAGGCATGAGAATTGCTTGAACCTGGGAGGAGGAGATTGCAGTGAGCCGAGATTGTGCCATTACACTCCAGCCTGGGTGACAGAGCATGACTCCATCCCTAAACAAAAAATTGAGTATTTTTTTGAGTAACGATTTGTTTGAATAATGTGTATGCATGTATTCTCTCAATTGATTTGTTTGGTTTTGAGCTAATATTACTTTAACCACCCTCCACCCCAATTGTATAGATAAGGAAACTATTTCAGAAAAGTTCAGTTCTTTGGAGAGCTTCCTGTGTATTTTTTTTGCTTCTAAACTACTAGCGATAGAGAAAGTAACAAAGAGAAACTATTATTTATTCCTAGACCCTGATTTTAAGTTTCATCTTATTTGCAGCGAGCAAATGTTTTCTTCCTTTTCCTAAGTTCCTCCTCATTCCTTTCTCTCTTTGTTCACTAGCCTCTTCCTACAGGAGGAAGAGGAAGAGGAGGACAAGAAGAAGAAAAGGTACCCATTGGTGAGAGTGAAAAAAGGGCCCCAGGCCTTGCTTGCTAGGCCCAGACCCCACCTGGCTTTTCGAGATCTTCCTCTCCATAGGCCTTCCTCATTCTGTTCTGCTCCTGGCGCTACAGAGGCAGGCTGGGGTTTCCCGTGTGGTTAGTAGGGCTATAGTTAAGCTCTGAAAGTCTATAGGTGGTGTCTAGGCCTAGATTTGAGAGTGGAGGCAGCAGAAGCACATTTTAACCCACCTGTTTGCATTGTGCTTGCCAGTCTAACATTATAGAGTTGCTCATTTATTGCTGGCTCCTGGTTCAGAATCCAGAAGGAGTGTTGACGTTTCCAAAATCTCAGCATACTCTTTTGATTGTCACTGTTGATACTCAGAAAACAGAACATTTGATGCCCGAAAGAGAATATGCTAATAAACTTTAATCCACTTGAAAAAATCTAATATAAATTTAAGAAGCTAAAAATGTATGTAATTTTTAAAATTTTCTTCCATGACTGCAATAACTAAAATGAAAAAAATTTCCAGATCTTGCTTTTTGGGACATATGAATCAAAGGAAGTAATACAAAACAAGATAATTTTGTAAATTTTGCAGCCTGACAGTATTGCTTTTAAAACCACAAATCTTTGGCACATCACGGTTTAATGTCTTTCAAAATGTCTAATTGCTAGCTCATAGACAAGAATCTACTCAGAATCCAAAGCTTCCATCTGGTAGCTGATGGGTTCAATGTGACTTTACTAATAATAAATTTTATTTTAAAATGAATATTTTAAATTAAAATTTGAAAATATATTTTTCCCTTTTTCTGAAGGCTGTATTGTGTTTATATCTGCAAATCACCCAATTCCAGATTCCTCCTTCTAGATCATTTCCCCTTGGTCAGACATTCTCACTGCATCCTCTACTTTTCCTTTCTAGCTGTTATTGTAGTAAAAGTTAAGAAGTTCTTGGCAGGGCGCCGTGGCTCAGGCCTGTAATCCCAGCAGTCTGGGAGGCCGAGGTGGGTAGATCACGAGGTTAGGAGGTCAGGATATCGAGACCACCCTGGCCAGTATGGTGAAACCCCGTCTCTACTAAAAATACAAAAATTAGCTGGGCATGGTGGCACGTGCCTGTAATCCTAGCCACTCGGGAGGCTGAGGCAGGAGAATCGCTTTAACCTGGGAGGTGGAGGTTGCAGTAAGCCGAGATCGCACCACCACACTCCACTCCAGCCTGGTGAAAGAGCTAGACTTCGTCTCAAAAAAAAGAAAACAAAAAAAATTTATTGGTACAATTGTGGCTGATGGACTGCATCTTTCAGTAGACTGCAGGCTCCATGTACAGAAGGATCACATCTGTTTCTTCATCATCGTACTTTTGCTGTCCAGCATATAGCCTGATACCTGTGATACCTGACAAATAGATAAACTTCAAGAAAAACATCACATTTTTAAGGCAGACGTAGATATTAGAGCCAGCCATATTTAAGAAAGATGTTAAAGAGATTTGCAAGAATGTAAATATCGCCATTCTTCTCAATAGTATTTTTATTTTTGTTTTAGAAAGCATATTTCTCGTAGTAATAGGTTAATTATGCCAACCAGAGAACATGCAAGTAAAGCTTGTAGCACAGTACCTAGAAAATAGTTTGTGCTCAATAAATGTTACTAATCAGCATCACCATTAACAAAATTATTACTGTATGTCCACTGTATTCTTGACACAAATATAAAAGCCTATCAAAAGTAATATTAAAAGTTACTTGTATTTCCAGTATAACCTACAGCCCCCATGCTATACCCTAGCCACAGAAAATGATTTGAGATTCCTCCAGAACACCAAGCCCATCTAAGCTTTTCTTTGCACATGACGTTTGTTAGCTTAGAAGGCTCTTCTCTTCCTAGGTCTGCTTAGTACACTCAGTTCTTACTCCAAAGCTTCCATGTCAGAGGTAATTTATTTTATGGCACTTTGCACACAGTCTTTTCAGTGTTTTTTACTTTATATTTTGTCTTACTGATTTATACCCTTCTAAGCTACTAGAGTAGTGTCCAGTATGTAACTGGCACTCAAGAAATGCTGTGTGAGAATGTGTGACTCTGTTGAGCAGGTCAGACTTGCTTTTAACATAATATGGATTTTCATGCAGTGCTTTAAAATTGTTTCAATTTTCATTTTCAAGATAGCAAGGCTTTATTTACTAAGAATGGTTACTGATATTTTGAAATATATTCATTCTATTTTCTGTCGAAATTTACCAGATGCCGATGTGCCACTAAATGTTTATGTTTTCCAACACTTGCTGGCAAGACTGGCTTTTTCAAAGGCTAGAAAGAAGTCTTTTTGTAAGTGTCCCTGAAACACACAAAACTTAACAGGGGATGCTGTTTTCTGAGGCTGTCCAGAGTTAAGAGGTCCTTTGGCAGAAAACCCTGTTGACTCTTAGCCTGTACTCTTAGTGAAGGTCACAGTCTTTAGGGATCTGGCCTGTCTGCCCAGATGAGCTGGGGGCTGGCTTTGGTGGAGTATGGCAGAGAGGAGAAAACATCAGGAAGAATTGAATGGTACATGTATTGTATTTCTTTCTTAGCAGCAACAAATTCTTTACTCTTAATCCAGTTTCACTGAGTCTTTTCTAGGCATGAGAGTTGGAGGAATTGAAAGTTGCAAAGTTGCTAAGTGCCAAAACAGGAGCCTTAGGATACAGTGTATTTGCTGGGCTTCCCACAGTAAATGTCTTAATTCTCTTCTTGGTAATGTCCAGTTGGAAATGATATCGGGGTGGGACTAGGGTTACCAATTAAGCAATGTTCATCATGCAACTTCCCCAGTTTATCCAGAACTGAAAGGTTTCCTGGGATGTGATATAGTCAGTGCTAAAATTGGGAAAGTCCTGAACAAATCAGGATAAGCTGGTCTCTTTAGCTAATCTATACATGGCATATTTGAAGAGCTTAAGCAACCAGAAGTATACCATCGTGCTTGTCCTAAGATCAACTGAGTTCCATCACTGAAGTAGAGTAAATAAGAAACTGTTTAGAGTTGTGTTTTGATGTACAACATCTAATTTATTTATCCTTTGCTTCTGGGGGAATGGTAGAGCATGATGCTTGGTGACCTTGATCCATGATGCTTGGTGACCTTGGTGGCCTTATACTTGATCCTTGACCATAATTCTTGGTGGCCTTGATCCTGAGGCCACAATGCCTGAGTACAAATCCCAGCACTACCATGTATTTGTTTAGTAACCTTGGAAAATTAATTTAACCTCTCTATGCTTCAGTTTTCTCATGTGTAGTTTTTAATTCTAGAACATATCTAATTGGCTTGTTACTGAGGATTAAATTAGGTAACACATAAGATCCTTAAAAAATGTTTACTACTGTTATCGTTGTCACTATAACTACTATTATTACTATTTATTAGCTCAATTTATTGTTACTATTTATTAGTTCAATTTATTGTTACTATTTATTAGTTCAATTCTTCAGCTTCTTTATCCACAAAATGGAAATAGTGTCTCATAAAATTGATGTGAGGGTTACAAGAGAAGACATAATATGTGTAAAGCACTTAGCTCAGTGACTAGCAGAAAGTAAGCTCGCAAGTTTTACTCAGTGTCATTATTACTCTTATTGTTAGAAGGGTCAGTATTTTTATTATTAATTTGTTGGCTTTATTCTAGTTCCAAGGCATAAAATCACACTCATGGTTACAAGTAAATGCTTTGGATTCTTAAAAATCTTTTAGCTTCCCAATGTAATGTTTCCTATGATTTTTACTTCATGTTTCAGCCTTGGCACGCAAAAGTTTATCTCACAGTGCCAACCTTCTCAGGTAGTAAAAAAACTGGGACAAGTCATCTGCCTTTCTCCAGATGATTTGGCCATTAACAGAGGGCAGACACATGGACCATTGACAGTGACAATAGACTACTGCTTTATTTCTGGTGTGGTCAAAAAGGCCTCTCACAAAACTTTCAGACAAGGGACTGAAGTAGATAATTCTCATATTTCTTTTTTCTTTTCTTTCTTTTTTTGACACTCTTTCTAAAATTCTTAGTTCCTGTAATTCAGGAACTGCTTAGCCTTTCTTTTCCCCATAAACCTTAAAAGATATATTAGAATAGCACTACACACAATAAAATATTTGTTAGAAAAACTGAAAGCCATTTTATAAAGCAAACATTCCTGGTTATTAACCAATGCAAGTGTCATTTGAGTTGAGGAAGTTAGAAAGGGAGGAAAGAGCAGTGAGGGAGAAATTGCAAACCAATTGACAGAACTTACCTAAACCCTTGAGACTCCTAGAAGAACATTATCAAGCACACATTTCAGGCTTATAATGTGACTATAGATTCTTTATGTCTCAATGTGCCATTACAGGTCATAAGCATTGTAGCTCTGAGGGAAAAAAAATACCAGTTGGATTGGTTTAAATATTTAAGTTTTAACACCAGAGCTTACATAAATACAAATCAATCTTATAATAACATGTGATGCCGTCAGTCCTGTGAACAAGGTAAGCATACTCAACCTTTAAAGTCTCCTTAAGGGCCTGGCATTGAGTAAGGAATGTCTGTCCTCCTGTGAACTCATTGTGGGGTAGAAAGGGCTTAGAAGTAGCTCTGTTTGTAAGAAATTATGCAAACTCACTGAAGAGAGATATTAGAAACTTTCAAGTGGCCTAAGCCCTGGCTCTTACAAACATGCTTGGATGCTCAGCTCATTCACATCCTATGGTGGGATTTGGAGGGTTCTGCACCTAACTAAGAAGTGCAGTCAGTAATGCAATAAGATCAGTTTATTCCATTTCTGTAATTCGGTTCTGTTCAGAGTAGCAAAAAGAGTCTTGAAAGGTTTAGGCTTCAAGTTAAAGAGAGGATTTTCAGCTCAGCTGCCCTATAGCTTGTGATGTCATAGGGGAAAATTATAATGAGCACAGTCAGTAAGCTAAGAGAAAAGCAACATACAACAGTGGAAGAGATGCTAGGCAAAGAATTGTGCACAGGTACACTTTCACACAGGGACAGCATCAGGGTTTATGAGTGCCATAAAAGATAAATAAGAGTTTCAAGATTTGAGAGAGTAGATAAACCCATTGCCTGAGTGAGAAGTGGATGTGCTTTAGGAATTTCTTAAAGTGTTTTTATGATAGTAATTTTATGAACAAAAGTTAATTTCTAGAATTCATTATGAGTTCAGAGTCACTATCTTTTAGATTGTGTTCAGGAAGTCAGTAGCAAAATAGATATACACACTAAACAAGCAAACAGAAAACATGGGTTTTTTCTCTCTGGGGAGCTGTGGGGCATTTTCTAAGAGAAAGGCTACTGTTAGCCCTTCAACCTTACCTGGAATTCATGTAAGGACAGGTTGAGCAGTGCTGCGCCAACACGTCATCCATATGTCCCTTTCCAGTACACATGCACTTACTTTCCTTTTGGTTTCACTTGAGCCTTGTAAGGATGAAGCATCACAGAACTCATGCTATTTTACAATAGCCCAATTTGTTCTACATATCAAGAGAATTTCTCAAGAGCTTGCTGTTGCTATTATTCACTAGATTTAATTGTTTGTAGCATTTTTCTAAGATCTTCAGACTAGTTTGTTTGTTTAATAGTATGGTTGACCATGTTTTATGTCACTCCCTGATGTGCTTTGGCTGTGTCCCCACCCAAATCTCATCTTGAATTGTAGTTCCCATAATCCTTCCCTCGTGGGAGGGACCTGGTGGGTGGTAATTTAATCATGTGGGAGGTTACCCTCATGCTGTTCTTGTGATAGTGAGGTCTCATGAGATCTGATTGTTTTATAAGTGACTTTCCTTCTGTGCTCAACACGTCTTCCTGTCACCATGTGAAGAAGGACGTGTTTGCTTTTCCTTCTGCCATGATTTTCATTTTCCTGAGGCCTCTCCAGCCATGCTAAGTTGTGAGTCAATTAAACTTCTTTCCTTTATAAATTACCCAGTCTTGGGTATGTCTTTATTAGCAGCATGAGAACGGACTAATACATTCCCCCAACCAGTGGGATAAATCAGGTGTGAAAATATGACCAATAAAAAAAATCTGACCAATAGCAATATCATCATTAAGTCATAGTTATTATTTATTTCATATATGTTTTGGGAATACATTCAATATCCAGTGTTCAATAAGTTGGTTAGTATTTACTGTTCTTACCATATTCTCAGGCAATAGTAGTAGCTAATTGTATTTCTCTCTTTTAAATTACTGAGCAATTATTACCTATAATACCTGTAATATTCATTTGACCAAAAGTCATGCATTATACATAATGTTTTTTATTTCCTCCCATGAGCTAGGTATTATGCTAAATGGCTGATGTACACCATTCCTAATCTCCAAAGTCTCTTATTAGTAGGAAATATTACCTGAATTTTATAATGAGACACTGAGACTCATGGACACTGGATGACATATCTAAAGCCACAGACCTAGGAAGTAGGAGAGGGCTTTTCTAAACTGAGACTCTTTGACTCCACAGCTCAGCTTTTTTTTTTTTTTTTTTTTTTAACTAGACCACATGTTTAGGGGTTGTTTGACAAGCCTTACTGAAAAGTCTTCAGTCAGGAAAGCATATCTTGAAATTTCACTGGCTAGTATGGTGTTCCCATGGTTTCAGTATATTGTTAATTGACTTTTGATTAAATAAAAATCTTAAGCCAGGCACAGTGGCTCACTGTGATTACTGCTTGTAATCCCAGCAGTTTGGGAGGCTGAGGTGAGAGGATTACTTGACCCCAGGAGTTCTAGACCAGCCAGGACAACATAGTGAGAGTTCATGTCTATAATACCTAGAAAAATTAGCTGGCTGTGGTGGCACATGCCTGTAGTCCCAGCTACTCTGGAGGCTAGTACAGAAGGATCAACTGAGCCCAGGTGGTGGAGACTGCAGTGAGCCATGACTGTGCCACTGCACTCCAGCCTGGGTGACAGAGCAAGACCTTGTCTCAAAAAAACAAATATATAAAAATAAAAACAAAAATTATGGTCATTTTAGGTGATTCATCAGCAAGGATAGGGGATGAACAAAGAAAGGAACTAGAAGAAAAGCCACAAGAAAGAAGATGATAAGGGAGTAATAGCTACATGGAGAGGAAGAGGAAGACCTGCAGACAGATAATCACTGTGACTCTAGAATTTGAAAATTGTCCTGAGTTAAGAATATTTTCCAAGGATAATTCAAGCATTCATACAGTAAACTGGATTCTTTCTTCCTCCTGCTGCTCCTCTTTCCCTCTCTTCTTCATGTCCTCCATCCTTTCATCCTTCTCTCCCTTCTTTCCACATAAATTAATTACTTATATGCACAGTTCTATGTTAGATGCTAGGACTATAATGATGAATACAGGAAGAAACATATATAAGGAAATAAGTTAAAATATGATCAATTTTGTAACAATTTCTAAAAGAGCAAAGGTTGAAAATTGGCAAAGAGAGAATTAAGCAAATTATATATATATATATATAAAATACACAACATTTTAATTACATATATTGTAAATATGCATGTATATACATACACAGTATTTGCCTTAGGAAAGACATTTTCTTAAGGGCATGGACCATGAGCATTTACCTTTTTAATCATTCATTCATTTCAGCTTATCCCTGTGTACATTGGTAATCCTCAGTAAATACTTAAATTACTTTCTTTGGTGAGTGCTCCTGCTGACAATTTCTTATTATCTTCAACTTTATTTTATGTATAAGTTTTAAACTTTTTATTTGCATTGAAATTGTACTCCAGACCTCTTTAAATAACTGCAATACTTGTACAATGTCTACTGCTTCACAATTGTCAAAATGTTGTCACATATTCATCTTTCCCTTTTCTTTGAGACAATCTGGGTAAATTTTTTCAAACGTTTTTTATTTTTCAGGTGATTCGAGTAGACAAGGGTCAAAGAAATCTCCATAACTTCCCCATGGTCACTCCCCTAGGAAAGGTCAATCCAAAGACTGGGCTTCTGAACCCAGAGCCCATCACATTATGTTGAATCTCTGAAAAAAAAAAATTTCTTGTGAGAAACTCACCTCTCATAAGCCTAAATTAAGAAACATTTTCTTCCATTCCAACATAGCACAGCATGAGCTTTATAGAGTCAGACCTGGAACTACTACTTACTGATTTTGATTCTTCAGTGAAGTTAAAATTAAATTTTCTGAGTTTCAGAGTCTTAATATTATAAAGAGTTAATAACTACAATGGAGGAGTTATTACATGGATAATATGAAATCACATGAGAGACTGAGTCAAACTTCCCCAACCAGGAAAAGCGTTATTATTATAGGAAAAGCACTCCATATGAGTTAGGTCAACTCAGAGAAGGGAGAGCAGTGTATATTTAATCTGTCTATGTAGGCATCAAGAAAGGGATAAAAATTAAATTGGCTGATAGAGAAGATGAGCTTTAAATTGGCCAAAAAGAGAATTCCAGGCAGAGTTGAAGAACTAACAAAGACAGAAAAGAGAATGGTGAAAGTTGGAGTAAGATGAGATCGCCAATCTGACCAGGAAAGATTCGTGTTGGAGAATCATGAGAAACAAGGCAAAATAGTGAAAGAAAAACAACTGAAGGGGGGTTGGACTCCAGGTTGAGAAAATGTGACTTTTGAAGCACCTCTTTACCAATTTTTAAAGCATGGGGGATAACATAATGGAAGTGAAGGTTTTGGAAGGGAACTCTAAATCTTAGCATATATTAGATGGGAAGAGTTTGGAACAGGAATCAGGATCAGCAGGGCATGGGTTATTGCAATTGCTAGAAAAAATATAAAATGATTATCTTAGCCCAGTAAGGAGGAGACAGAATATCTCCTGATGTGTCTCCTCAGATGTCCCAAAGGCATTTCAAAATCAACGTTTCTGTAAGTGCCTCAAATTTAACTTCCATCTTCGATTCTCTCTGTGTGTCCCACCAACTGTTTTGTCACCCAAATCTAGGAATTATCCTTAGTCCTATTTTAGTCCTCATTCAACCATTAAATCACAAAATTCAAGTCAATGCTGCTTGGTAAGTATCCTTTCAACCCCATGTCACTACAAATATCCATTGAGCATCTACTCTGAAGTAGGCACTGTGGAAGACCCTGGGATACAGTGGTGGACAGGTGGTTTACAGTCTAGCACAGAAGTCTAACCCTGAGCAAATGTTACACATTTGTAGCTAAAGAGAAGTACAAGTCCTATTTTTGTGTCTCACAAGGCTGTGAATCTGGATCTGAAGGTGGGGGGCGGTCTATGAAGGCTTTCCTGGAGAAGTGATATTAAAACTAAAACCTAAAGGAGGAGAACGAGTTAAGTGATATAGGAGAAGAAAAAAAATTCCAGGAAAGAAGAATGTTATCTACAATGGTTCTGAGTCAGGAAAGGACACAGTATGTGTGAAGAAAACAGAAATTTCCAAGAAACTAAGAGGTGAGCAGTGTGCATCTATATGGTCTTTTGCTGCACTACCAAAATTATTTAAATGTTTTCTTTTTCTTCTGCCTTGGACTACTAGCATCAGTTTTTCACTTTGCTGCCAGAGAGACTTTCCAAAATGCAAACCTCATTATGCCACAAAATCCACAATGGTTTCCCACTATCTACACAGTGAAGGTCAAATTCCCAAAGGAGATCCTTCCATTTCCTTCTGGGTGTCTTCCACCTACTCCAACACTTAGTGACAATGATGCCGTTTATGGCTCTTCCAAAGAGTCAAGCCTGCTCACCTACTTATGTCTTTGCCAGCTGCTATTTTCTTCATTTGGAATGGCTTTTTCTGCCTGGAAAACTCCCATTCATCATTTAATGGGACTCATATTCTATATTCTCGAAATCAGAGGCCAGCAAACTACAGTCCATGAGACAAATCCAACTCTGCCTGTATGACCTGTGAACTAAAAATCATTTACCTTTAATAGAAGTTGAAATAAAATCAAAAAAAGAATATTTTGTGATATGTAAAAATTAAAACACATTTAAAATTTCAACACATTTAAATGGCGTATTTTTAGAACACACCTACAGTCATTTGCTTACATATTGCCTACAGCTGCTTTTGCACTACAATGGCAAACCTAAACAACAGAGACCATTCAGCCCTCGAAACTAAAATATTTACTATCTTGTTTTCTACAATAAAAGGTTGCTGACCTCTGCTCAAATCCAATCACTCCAATGTCCTCTGTATAGTCCCCGTCCCCTGGAAAAATATTCCTGGAGCAAAACACTTACCTTGATTATCATCCAAAGCACGTAACAGAAAAATTATTTCAGAAATTTGAGTATATAACTCATCTTTACCTTAATTTCCTCACCTGTGTAATGGAGGCAATAACAGTATCTATCTCATAGGTGCCCTGCGAGGATCCAAGTAGTTAATAAAGTGTTTAGAATAGTGCCTGGCACATAAAAACTGTTTATTAAGTCAACTGTATTAACATTTTTCCTCTAATAGATCTTGTATATTCACCTACTGTTTCCCTTCACTGTATTTCAGTTCTTTTCCCCTTATGAGTCGACCGTGATTTTTCTTTTGACTTGTGCAAGGTGATTCCTCAATAAATATCTATTGAATAAACGAATGAAAATGAAGGGAGTCATGGCCATGGAAAAAGGTGAGAATGAAAGTGGGTGGATTGTGTTGGACACGATACTGCCATTTATTTTTTACATTACAAATTTTGTGCTATTTTATTTTATGACTTTTAGCTGAATTTTTTAAATGTAATGAAGCCAGGAATTATTTTCACTCAAACACCAGAAAACGTAAGATACTTTTGACCAAACTGGAGTGGCTATATTAAATATTAAAGTCTTACAAGCTTCAGTATGTAATTCTAAACTTTTGTTGACTTGAGGATCATTTCCTGACTTTTATTGGAACCACTCTGGGCAGTATATTCACACTTCCTGATGGCTTTGTGAGCTTCTGCTCCGACTTCTCTTTTCATGTCCTCTTTTTTTGCCACTGACTTATATGCCTCCTGCACATGAGGTTGCATTTAACGTGGCTCAAAAGCAAGGATAAATATTATCACAATGTAAGAGATTAAAAAGTATCCCAACCTCAAAATACAGTCCACAGAATATGTAGAGAAGATTTTTTTTCTTATGTTAATACAATAGCGATCTCAGTTTTAATATATGATGCATCTATTGAGACCTAGACCAGGTTGGTCATTTTCATTGAAATACTGAGATGTATTTCAAATCTGTTTCCATGAAGAATTTTCAAAGCCCTCAGGAGTTAATCCTTCTTGAAAAAAAAAAAAGAGTTGGGGAAACAAGTTCAGGGAAGTAGCAGAGTTTTGGTGACCAGAGAAGAGAGGTGACATTGATGACAGCAGGGAATTTGCCCTTTCTGTGTTTTTGTTTGTTTGAGACAGGGTCTCTCTCTCTGATGTCCAGACTGGAGTGCAGTGTCATGATCATAGCTCACTGTAGCCTCAAATTTCTGGGGTCAAGTGATCTTCCTGCCTCAGCCTCCCAAGTAGCTGGGACCACAGGCATGCACCACCATGCCCAGCTATTTTTTTATTTTTTGTAGAGATGGAGTCTTGTTATATTGCCTAGGCTGGTCTTGAACTCCTGGACTCAAGTGATCCTCCCATCTAGGCCTCCCAAAATGCTGGGATTATAAACATGAGCCACTGTACCCAAGCTGCTCTTTCCCATTGTCTGTCAGACTAGTCCCCAAGGATTCACCTTTTCTTCAAATGTGAATGTTAAATGTGAAAGGGCAATTTCTCAGAATGTTTGTATGATGTAGAGTCATAAATAACATTGCTTTAGGTCCTCTTCAATAAAGTGCATTCATGGAAAGAAAGAAAAAAAGAAGAAAAGAAAGAGAAAGAAAGAAAGAAAAGAAAGAAAGAAGAAAGAAAGAAGGAAAGAAGAAAGTAGGAAGGAAGGAGAAAAGGAAGTAAGGAGAAAAGAAAAAAGGAAAGGAAAGGAAAGAAAAGAAAAAAAAATAGAAAAGAAAAGAAAAGGCACATCTGAACTTGAAAGGTCAAAAGTTTCTTAGAGAACGGACTGGCTAACCTGAGACCTAAATGAAGGAGTGGTGAGGTGCAGGAACATCTACTACAAAGGCTTGGTTATAATGAATATTACAGCCCATTTGGGAAACTGTAACTCATTTAATTCTGACCACAACTCTATGAAGTGGATACAGTTATTATCTCCATTTAAAATGAGAAACTGAGTTATAGAGAGGTTAAGTAACTTGCTTTATGTTACATGGCTAAAAAAGTAGCAGATCTAGGATTCAAACTCAGTCTGGCTTCTACATCTGTGATCTTAACCTCCACTTTATAATATTCCTTAATAGACACCTTTAAGTAAGCAAGTTTATATCATATACTGTATCAAATACATTATATGTATTGTTTGATTTAAATATGTGCCGGTTCTCTCTTGCTTCATACTAAAATTGGTGACTTAAATCAATAAAAGTAATTTATTTCTCTCATGAATCTGCAATTTGGGCTGAGTCCTACCATACCCAATGTCAATTAAATTGAGGTGTGCAGGGTCTGCTTTTAAGATGGGCCACTAGGCTGGAGATGGTGGCTTATGCCTGTAATCCCAGCACTTTGGGAGGCCAAGGCAGGCAGATCACGAGGCAGAGTTTGAGATCAGCCTGGCCAACCTAGTGAAACCCTGTCTCTACTAAAAATGCAAAAAATTAGCCAGGCCTGGGGGCCTGTGATCCCAGCTACTCAAGAGGCTGAGGCAGGAGAATCACTTGAACCTAGGAGGCGGATGTTGCAGCAACTCGGGTGACAGTGCGAGACTCCGACTCAAAAAAAAATGGGTCACTCACATGCTGGGGAGTTATCAGTTATTACTGACCCAGGGTGAATTTTTCTAGGCCTCTGGGCCTGTGATGGCAGAGGCTGCTATGAAAGTCTCTGACATAACTTTAGACATTTTCTCCATTGCCTTGGTGATTAACATTCAGCTCCTTGTTACTTACGCAAATGTCTGCAACCGACTTCAATTTTTCCCCAGAAAACAGGTTTTTCTTTTTAATCACATCATCAGGCTGCAATTTGTGCAAGCCTTTATGCTCTGCTTCCTCTTGAATGTTTTGCCACTTAGAAATTTTTTCTGCCAGATACCATAAATCATCTTCCTCAAGTTCATATTTCCACAAATCTCTAGGGCAGCAGGGAAAGATGCCAGTCTCTTTGCTAAAGCATAGCAAGAGTGACCTTTACTATAGTTCCTAACAAGTTTCACATCTCCATCTGAGACCACCTCAGCCTGGACTTCATTGTCCATACCACTATCAGCATTTTGGTCACAACCATTCAGCAAGTCTCTAGGAAGCTCCAACCCTTCCCACATCTTCCTGTCTTCTTCGGAGCCCTCTAAACTGTTCCACCTCTGCCTATTACCCAGTTCCAAAATTGCTTCCACATTTTTTGGGTACCTTTACAGCAGTGTCCCACTCTCTGAGGTAACAATTTATAGTATTAGTTCCTTCTCACGCTGCTAGGATGAAATTCTGGAGAATGGATAATTTATAAAGGAAAGGGTTTAATTGAACCACATTTCTGCAGGGCTGGGAGGCCTCAGGAAACTTAGATCATGGTGGAAGGGGAAGCAAACATGTCCTTCACATGGCAGCAGGAAGGAGAAGAATAAGAACCAAACAAAGGGCAAAGTTCCTTATAAAACCATCAAATCGTGACAATTTACTATTGTGAGAATAGCATGGGGGAAACTGCCCCCATGATTCAATTACCTCCCACCAGCTGCCTCCCACCATACATGGGGATTATGGCACTGAAATTCAAGATGAGATTTGGGTAGGGAATGTAGACATAGCCAAACTGTATCATTGGTGGTAGTTTCTAATGGTTTAGCACCATTCCCCTAGTGCTGTCACATGATGGAATTCTCATGATATCTGGTTGTTTAAAAGTGTGTAGCACTTCCCCGTCCTTCTCTGTCTCTCCTGCTCAACCATGGTAAAACCTGCTTGCTTACCAAGTGCCTTCTGCCATGATTGTAAGTTTCCTGAGGCATCCCTAGCCATGCCACCTCTACAACTTGTAGAAATGTGAGTCAATTAAACCTCTTCATAAATTACCCAGTATGTCTTTATAGCAGTGCAAGAACAAACTGATACAGAAAACTGGTACGAGAGTGAGGTATTGCTATAAAGATACATGAAAATGTAGATGCGACTTTGGAACTGGGTAATGGGCAGAGTTTGGAACAGTTTGGAGGGCTCAGAAGAAGACAGGAAGATGTGGGAAGGGTTGGAGCTTCCTAGAGACTTGCTGAATGGTTGTGACCAAAATGCCAATAGTGGTATGGACAATGAAGTCCAAGCTGAGGTGGTCTCAGATGGAGATAAGAAACTCATTGGGAACTGGAGTAAAAGTCACTCTTGCTATACTTTAGCAAAGAGACTAGCAGCATTTCACCTCTGCTCTAGAGATCTGTGGAACTTTGAACTTCAGAGAGATGGTTTACAGTATCTGTCAAGAGAAATTTCTAAGGAGCAGTATTCAAGATGTGGCCTGACTGCTTCTAAAAGCCTATGCTCATTTGCATAAAGAAAGAAATGATCTGAAATGGAGACATATTTAAAAAGGAAGCAGAGCATAAAAGTTTAAAATATTTGCAACCTGATCATGCAGTACAAAAGAGAAATCTATTTTCTGGGGAGAAATTCAAGGCTGCAGAAATTTGCATAAGTAAAGAAGAGCCGAATGTTACTAGCCAAGATAATGGAGAAATGTCTCCAGGGCATTTCAGATACCTTCACAGCAGCCCCTCCCAACACAGGCCCAGAGGCCCAGGAGGGAAAAATGGTTTTGTGGGTCCCCACTGCTCTGTGAAGCCTTGGGACATGACACCCTGTATCCCAGCTGCTCCAGTTCCAGCCATGGCTAAAAGGAGCCAAGATACAGCTCAGGCCACTACTTCAGAGGTTGCAAGCCTCAAGCCTTGGCAGCTTCCACATGGTGTTAGGCTTGAAGGTGTGCAGAAGACACGAGTTAAGCTTTGGGAACCTCCACATAGATTTCAGAGGATATATGGAAATGCCTAGATATCTAGGCAGAAGTCTGATGCAGAGGCCCAGCCCTTATGGAGAACCTCTACTAGAGTAATGTGGAGGGGCAGTATGAGATTGGAGCCCCTACACAAGATCCCCACTAGGGCACTGCCTAGTGGAGCTGTGAGTAGAGGGCCATGGTCCTCCAGCTCCTAGAATGGTAGATCCACTGACAGCTTTCACTGTGCACCTGGAAAAGCCACTGTAAGGTAACACCAGCCTGTGAAACAGCTGAAGGGGCTGCACCAAGCAGAGTTACAGGAGCAGAATTGCCTAAGACCATGGGATTGGCCACAGGACGTTCCAGCATGACCTTGTTGTGAGACACGGAGTCAAAGGAGATTATTTCAGAGCTTTAAGATTGAATGACTTTTCTGCCAGGTTTTGGACTTGCATGGGGCCTGTAGTCCCTTTCTTTTGGCCAATTTCTCCCTTTTGAAATGGTAGCATTTACCCAATGCATGAAACCCCATTGTATCTTAGAAGTAACTAATTTGTTTTTTTTTATTTTACAGGCTCATAGGCAGAAGTGACTTGTCTTGGCTCAGTTGAGACTTTGGGCTTGGACATTTGAGTTAATGCTAGAATGAGTCAAGACTATGTGGGATTACTGGAACGTCATGATTGGTTTAAAAATATATGAAGTATCTGAGATTTTGGAGGGGCCATGTTGAATTGTAATCTCCAGTGTTGGGAGAACAACCTGGTGGGAGGTAATTGGATCATGGGGGTAGTTTTGAATGGTTTAGCAACATCTCCCTAGTCCTGTCTCATGAGAGGGTTCTCATGATATCTGGTTGTTCAAAAGTGTGTAGCACTTCCTCCTACATTCTCTTTCTCTCCCTTTCCACCATTGAAAGATGTGCTTGCTTCTCCTTCACCCTCCACCACAGTTGTAAGTTTCCTGAGGCCTCCCCAGCAATGTTACCTGTACAGCCTGTGGAACTGTGAGTCAATTAAACCTCTTTTCTTCATAAATTACCCAGTCTCAGGTATGTCTTCATAGCAATGTGAGAACAGACTAATACAGATGATCATGTCAGCTGTAAACAAAGACAGTTTTAGTTATTTGTTTCCAATCTGTATAAATTTTCTTTTCTTTGTTTGTTGCATTAGCTAGCACTTCCAGTAAAATACTGAAAAGTAGTGGTTAAAAAGGACATTCTTGCCTTCCTTTTGATTTTAGTGGAAAACTTTAAATTTCTCACTGCTGAATATAATATTAGCTGTAGAGTTTTTGTAAATATTCTTTATCAGGTTAAGGAATTTTTGCTTTAGACCAAATGTACTGAAATTTGTTAACATGAATGAGAGTTGAGTTTTGTCAAATGCTTTCTTTGCATTTATTGATATAATCATGTGATTTTTCTTCTTTAGCTTGTTAATATAAATCAATTATATTGATTGATTTTCAGAAGACATACTTGTGATCAGTGAATTTGGTAATGGCATACAATTTGTTTTATACATTGATGGACTTGATTTGCTATTTCACTGAGAATTTTTATATCTATGTTAATTAGAGATATTGATTTCTAGTTTCCTTGTCTTGTAATGTTTTAGTCTGGTTTTGGTATGAGGATAATTCTGGGCCTCACAGAATGAGTTAGAAAGTATTCATTCTTTTTCTATTTTCTAAAAAACTTTGCAGTGAATTAGTATTCTTTCTTTCTTAAATGTTTAGTCAAATTTATGGTAAAACCATCTGCATGTGATCCTTTCTGTTTTGAAATGTTATCAACAATTGATTCAATTTTTAAAAAATAAATATAAGCCTATTCAGATGGTCTGTTTTTTCTTGTGTGAGTTTTGGCAGATTGTGTCTTTCAGGGAATGGGTCCATTTCACCTAGGCTATCAAGTGTGTGAGACTAGAATTGTTCATAGTATTTCTCTGTAATTAAAAAAAGAAAAACTTTTTAAAGAGATAGTGTCTTTTTCTGTTGGTCAGACTGGAGTGCTGTGGCATGATTATAGCTCATTGCAGCCTCAAACTTTTGGGCTCAAGGAATCTTCCAACTTCAGCCACCTGAGTAGATAGGACTACAAGTGTGCACCACTATACCCAGATATTTTGTTAAATTATTTTTTGTAGAGATGAGTTCTCTCTATTTTGCCTAGATTAGTCTCAAATCCTGGCCTTAATTTATCCTCCTGCCTTGACCTTCCAAAGGACTGCGATCGCAGGCAAAAGCCACCAAGCCCAGCCCATAGTATTCCTTTGATATCATTTTAACATCCATGAGAGCTGTAGTAATTCTTTCCTTCCTGATATGAGTAATTTGTGTTCTCTCGCTTATGCTTTTTTTTTCAGTTACCCTGTCTAGAGGCTTATTGATTTTATTGAACTTTTCAAAGAACCATCTTTTGCTTTCATTAATTTTCTCTATTGATTTTTTTTTGTTTTCATTGATTTGTGTCCTAATTTTTATTTTTTTCTACTTACTCTGTATTTCTTTTTTTGGTTTTTCTTTTCCAGTGTTGTAAACTGGATGATCTATAACTGATTTTAGATATTTCTTCTTTTCTATTACATACATTTAATGCTATAAAATTCCCTCTAATCACTGCATTTGCTGCATTCTACAAGTTTTAATAAGATATATTTTAAATTTCACTTAAATTTCTCTTGAGATTTTTTTTTCCCTTGGACCCATGAGTTATTTAGAAGTATATTGCTTGATCTCCACATAGTTTTGTATTTTCCAGCTATCTACCTTTCTATTGTTTTAATTTTCTAGTTTAATTCCATTGTTTCCTGACAACAGACATTGTATGTCTTACAGGTTTTTTTGTTTGTTTGTTTGTTTTTTGAGATTGAGTTTTGCTCTTGTTACTCAGCTGGAGTGGAATGGCACAATCTCTGCCTCCTGAGCTCAAGCGATTCTCCTGCCTCAGCTTCCTGAGTAGCTGGGATTACAGGCATGTGCCAGCATGCCTGGCTAATTTTGTATTTTTAGTAGAGAGAGGGTTTCTCCATGTTTGTCAGGCTTGTCTCAAACTCCCAACCTCAGGTGATCCGCCTGCCTCGGCCTTCCAAAGTTGTGAGATTACAGGCATGAGCCACTGTGCCTGGTGTATGTCTTGTGATTTTAAAAATTTGTCAAGGTGTGTTTTATTGTCAAGAACATGGTCTGTCTTGGTGAGTGTTCCATATGAGCTAGAGAAGAATGTGTATTCTGTTGATGTTGCATAAAGTAGTCTATTTATATGCATCATTTCCAATTGATTGGTGGTGTTATGCAGTTCAACTATGTCCTTATTGATTTGCTGCCTGCTGAATCTGTTCATTTCTGACAGAGGGCATTAAAGTCTCCAACTATAATAGTATATTAGTTTATTTCCCATTGCAGTTCCACCAGTTTTTGCCTCATATATTTTGATTCTCTATTATTATTTAGACACAAATTAAAATTATATCTTCTTGAAGAATGAAACCTTTTGTCGTTATGTAATTCCCTTCCAATAATTAAAAAAAAATTTTGTTTAACTCTGTGCTGGTGCTTACCCGTGTAATACTCTTCTTTATCCCTGGTAACTTTCCTTTTTCTGAAGCCTGCTTTGCCTGAAATTAATATATCAATTTCAACTTTAATTTGATTAGTATGGTCTATTTCTCTTCATCCATTTACTTTTAATTTATATCTGTTTTTATATTTAAAGTAGGTTTCTTGTAGACAACATATAGTTGGGTTATATTTTATATCCACTATGACCATCTTTTTTTTAAACTGATACATTTAGACCATTGACATTCAAAGTGATTACTGATACAGTTTTATTAGAATCTACCATATTTTTTACTGTTTTTTAATTTTCTATGCTTGTTATTTGATTCTATTTTTGTCCTCCACTTATTTTTGCCTTTTGTGGTTTTAACTGAGCATTTGATGTGATTTTATTCTCTCTCCTTTCTTAACATATCACTTGTACCTTTTTAAAAAACAAGAAATATTATTGGCATAATAGAGGTTTTTAATACCCATTTTCAGACTGCATTCTAGCCTGGGCAGGTAGAACAAGAATCCTGTTCTCTCTCCCTCTTTTTCTTCCTCTTTCTTTCTCTTGTACATTCTTTTTTTTTCTTTCTTTCTTTCTCACTTACTTTCCTCTCTTTTCCTTTCTTTCAAAAAAATAAATAAATAAATAAATAAATAAATAAAAAGAAATTAGACAACATGATTTTTGTTTTTAAAGCAGATAATATGATCAGAAAATGAAACAAGTTGTTACTGGTCATTCACATTTCAACCCTTGCCATCACTAATACAATTTAAAGAATGTGTACATTTTTTTTATTTTGAGACAGACTCTTGCTCCGTTGCCCAGGCTGGAGTGCAGTGGTGTGATTGCGGCTCCCTACAACCTCCATCTCCCAGGTTCAAGAGATTCTCCTGCCTCAGCCTCCTGAATAGTTGGGATTACAGGCACCTGCCACCTTGCCCGGCTAATTTTTGTATTTTTAGTAAAAATGGGATTTCACCATGTCGGCCAGGCTGGTCTAAAACTCCTGACCTCAAGTGATCCACCCATCTTGGTCTCCCAAAGTGCTGAGATTACAGGTGTGAGCCACTGTACCTGGCCAAGAATGTATAAAATTTTAGTACAGTTATTGGTAGGGATTCCATCAGAAATTAAACTTAACTGATAACTAAAATTTTTCAAGTACAACATATTGCCACAATACATTTCTTCCCCCAAAATGGATTTTTTTAAAAAAGCATTAAAAAAAGAAAAGATTTTTCATAAACAACTAAATGACAATAAACATACTGCAAAAAAAAAAGAGCAAATTATGTTTATCAATTCTTATGGCTCTTCAAAGAACAACTTTGAAGTTTTTATACAGAAGTGTTTGTTGGTTACACAGTGATAGAATACAAAACATTAGAATCTATTTCAAACAGATTGGCCTTATTGAGGTAGCTTATCCATTAAGACATCTTGCTGCTGCTCTTCCCTGGCACAGCTGCCACCAGTGCTGCTGATATGCCAGGAAACATTTCTTTACATACATGGATAGTGGCCAGTCTGAACGCCTTTTTTTAAATCTTACTTTAAGTTCCAGGATACATTTGCAGCATGTGCAGGTTTGATATAGGTATACCTGTGCTGTGGTGGTTTGCTGCACCTGTCAACCCATCATCCAGATTTTAAGCCCTGCAGGCATTAGTTATGTGTCCTAATTTTCTCCCTCTAACCCAATGCAAGGAAGTTAAGAACCTTGATAAAAGGTTACAGGAAATGCTAACTAGAATAACCAGTTTAGAGAGGAACATAAATGACCTGATGAAGCTAAAAAACACAGCACGAGAACTCTGTGAAGCAGATACACCTATCAGTAGCCAAATCAATCAAGTAGAAGAAAGGAAATCAGAGATTGAAGACCACCTTACTGATATAAGGCATGCAGACAACATCAGAGAAAAAAGATTGAAAAGGAATGAACAAAGTCTCTAGGAAATATGGGACTATGTGAAAAGACAAAACCTATAATTGATTGGTGTACACAAAAGTGACAGGAAGAATGAAACCAAGTTGGAAAACACACTTCAGGATATTATCCAGGAGAACTTCCCCAACCTAGCAAGACAGGCCAACATTCAAATTCAGGAACTATGGAGAACACCACTAAGATACTCCGCAAGAAGAGAAACCCCAAAACACATAAGTGTCAGATTCACCAAGGTTGAAATGAAGGAAAAACTATTAAGGGTAGCCAAAGAGAAAGGTCAGGTGAGCTACAAAGGGAAACCCATCAGACTAACAGCAGATCTCTTTGCAGAAACCCTATAAGCCAGAAGAGAGTGGGGGCCAATATTCAACATTCTTAAAGAAAAGAATTTTCAACCCAGAATTTTATATCCAGCCAAACTAAACTTCATAAGTGAAGGAGAAATAAGATCCTTTCTGGACAAGCAAATGCTGAGGGGTTTTGTCACCACCAGGCCTGCCTTGCAAAAACTCCTGAAGGAAGCACTAAATATGGAAAACACAAAAATACACCAAAATATAAAGACTAATGACACTATGAAGAAACTGCATCAAATAATGTGCAAAATAACCAGCTAGCATGATAATGACAGTATCAAATTCACACATAACAATATGAACCTTAAATGCAAATGGGATAAATGCCCCAATTAAAAGACACAGATTGGCAAGTTGGATAGAGTCAAGACCCATTGGTGTTCTGTATTCAGGAGACCCATCTCACATGCACAGATACACATAGATTCAAAATAAAGGGATGGAGAAATACTTACCAAGCAAATGGAAAGCAAAAAAAAAAAAAAAAAAAAAAGGAGAGGTTGCAATCCTAGTCTCTGATAGAACATACTTTAAACCAACAAAGATCAAAAAAGACAAAGAAGGACATTACATAATGGTAAAGGGATCAACGCAACAAGAAGAGCTAACTATCCTAGATATATATGCACCCAATACAGGAGGACTCAGATTCATAAAACAAGTTCTTAGAGACCTACAAAGAGACTTAGATGCCCACACAATAATAGTGGGAGACTTGAAAATTTTTTTAAAAAACATTTTACCTATAAATAGATTCAATACTTGGAAGAAAGGTGATGGCTTCCTGACAAAAAGAAAAGTATTGTTCATATTACTATACCAGGCCCCAGTGGTCAGAGTAAGTTTTAATGTAATCAGAATGGCCAGCAAGTAGCCTACCCATCCAATTAAATCCTCAGGATGAGTTTTACTAAGTCTCAGCCATTCAGAAGGTTAGTTTTCTTAGACACTTTCAGAAAACTGGGATTAGTTCTCAAATTCGAAATATCATTTGAAACTCATTTGTGTTTTTGCATATTTTTGACCGCCAGGAAGGAAGAGTTCAATAGGAAGTGCTCACTGACTTCCATTAAATCACTGTATGAAGTTCCAATAAAAGTTTCTCAACCCAAGTGGGATTTAAGCAAGAAAAGCCACAGGTAATAAGAGGAAATATACAGATCTCAGAGAGGTCAAATTCAAGGTTTGTTTCCTATGACAAGTCATCTATAATATCTATGCATTTGATAAGTAAGAATACCTACTTCATTTACGTGACTGGAATATAACCTAGATTACAGAAAAGATGTCAAGAACTCTTGAAAACAGGGCTATAACATTCTTTGACTGAACAAGTACAACTTAGGGACACCAAAGTGGTGAATGAAAGAGAAAACTGGTTGGTACACAAGTGTGTCCCCAGTTGACAATTTAACCATTTACTAGTTTCAACACATTAGGCAAGTTACCCAACGTATCTCACTTTGCTCAGATACAAAGTGGAGATGATAATTGTACCCACCTAAATGCTACCGTCATAAGGATTGAGTGTCTTGATAAATACATAAAGCACTTAGAATTGTGCCTGGCACATGCATTGGGCTTTGCTACTGCTACTACTACTGCTATTGCTGCTGCAACCTAAGAGCCCAGCAGAGAATAGCATATAATAGCTACCACGTAATGATGTCTTCTACTATGCTTTCTAGAAGGAGCTGAAAAATGGCAATAGGTTGCTGAGAATAATGTATCAAAGTAATCTCACTTAATTCCAGAGCAGTAAATAACCAGAGGCCTATGGACAGATTCACCAATATGGAAAAAGGAAAGAAGCATTTCCTGAAGAGAAATCTTGAGATAATTAAGAGTGACTGATTTGAGAGACATACGCCAGAGTGGGAAAAGCCTTGGATTAAAGACGTCAGCCACAGGAGTCAACAGAACAAAGAAAAAGAAAAAACTGAAAGAAGAAAAAATGTCTGTCAAAAAGATGAAAGTGGGTAGGGGGACTTGAATCCAAGGATCAAAAGGAAGAGAGTAAGGAGAGTATATAACCATTAAAAAGGTGTAATTTCCCCAAAGCAGTCTTCAGTAGAGTTGTTGGGGCAGTGAGGTTCTGAGAGATACCGATGTACTGTCAGCTTAACCAACTGAAGAGTCCATGTTAATCTAGTTATAAGTTCAGAAAGATATAAAAAGTACACAAGTATTACCTTATATAGGATGTAGAAGGTACTGAGTTCAAGATATTTTTGAAGGAAAGGAACATTAAAAGACTATTTCCACGACATCAACAACTGCTTCCCTACATGTTCACAAACTTCATCTCGCCCCCTCGAACATCAGAACCATAATGGCATCTGGATATATGACTTTCAGGTATCACCAGCCCAAAGATGAACCACCTTCTCCACTGCCTCCTCCTCCAAAAACTTCCTCCTTGTTTGTCAGCAAATGACCTCCCCATAGTATCAGGTGGCCAAACTCAGTGCTTCCTTTCGTCTCTTCCATTCACCTCCCTAGCCAATAAAACTGTAAATCCTGCTGACTCTGCCTCTTCCAGTTCTCTCAAATCTAGCCAGCCCCACTATTCTTCGCCACTGCCTGGTCCAAGACTTAGAGACATTTCATTCACCTGCTTAGAGTCTTCCATTGACTTTCTTGCATACAAGTTAAAGTTCAAACTCCTTGGTCTATCATATTTAGTTCTTTATTAATTTTTAAAATATTTTTATTATTTCAGGATTTTTACTCTTTTTTTTTTATAGAGTCAGGGTCTCACTGTGTTGTCCAGCCTGGTCTTAAACCCCTGGCCTCAAATGAACTTCCTGCCTTGGCCTCCCAAAGTGCTGGGATTATAGGCGTGAACCACTGTACAGCCACATATGCAGTTCTCTACTGTACCAAAGACAGGGATGGGGAACCTTACAGAGGCAAGTGTTTTGTTATTAGTAGTTTGTGACATAGAGTGCTTAATTTTGCTGGAATTATTTTTACAGAGGCACGTGTTCCGTTATTCGTAGTTTGTGAAAAAGAGTGCTTAATTTTGCTGGAATTATTTTACAGAGGCAAGTGTTTTCTTATTAGTAGTTTGTGATAAAGAGTGCTTAATTTTGCTGGAATTATTTTTCTTCTCAGCCTAGTTCAAAAAGAAACAATGATAAGAGAAAGAGCACCTCACTAATCACATTGTTCCCTGCTGAGTCAATTCATACACTATCACAAAACATACCATGAATTTTTCACAACTCTGGATACCCAAACATGTTATTTCCTCTCTCTCTAACTGGCAGGCTCCCACCATCCATCAAGATTCAGTTCAGATGTCACCTGCTCTGTGCAGCTTTTCCAACTTCCCAAGGCAAAGTTTATTTCTCTCCACTGTGTTACCACAGCATTTTAGGGCCTCTCCCATGAAATATATTTTTCATTTAAAATCTCATAGCAGGTTCTCCAGGGCCAGGCATAATTCACAGGAGGTGCTTAATAAATGTCTATTGAACAAATGGAATCTAGAGGTGTCTAAAATGACAGCTCCATCAGAAGTAGGTAACAAAGCAAATGTATCAATTAAAATAATTTCTTAAAGACAGATGGATGAATATTACTTAAGCAGAAAAGGATTCCCAGGAGCTATTGTTGGCAACTAAACACAGTTAAAAATGAGCTGGAAAAGACTTACAAGAAAAATAACTTACCTTTCAAATCATTATTTACTTGTGGTTCCAACCTTGAGAACATTTTAGCTGGATAAATGTTCTCATGCTTGTTCAGGGAAAATCCAAGTTTTTCATTGTCTGGTACACACCAAGCAGTACAACCATTTCCTTTTCCCAAATAATTCTTTTAGCCCTGAATCTTGTTCACAAATCTGTCCATTGCCAATCTTTCCATACTCTCCATGCTACTTCAGAATCTCTTGTCCTCACCACATTTATGAGTAACATTGGGTTGCTGTAGCTACTTGGTATTGCCACACAACCAGTAGAAAAAAGGAGCGAGGGCCCAGCACCTGATAGCTCAGCCAGCTGAAGTCCTATTTGCTACCCAGAAATAATATTAGGAAGACAGCGTAAATTCCCTTTCACCACACTTCAACTTCCAGCCCTTACAAACGATTCTAGTGATTTGTTTAACCCTTTCTTAGCTCAGCCTGCCCTAGCGTTACCTATTTGAAGGTATAGATGACTATACTCATTTGCTGGGCCTACTGTAAGACAGGTCACTTAGATCTCTAGGCCTAAGCATTGGTTACAACTGTTCTAGTTATTTTCATAAAACAGTTCTGTAGTTTGACACCTGAGGTTCTCTGAGTGATTGCAAAGAAGGCAGTTTTAAAACATGACCTCAACCTTCTTGACACCCTCCTACTGAGAGGTGAACATATGCCCCACTCCCTATACCCAGGTTGTGGGGTGGCTTGACCCATAGACAAAGGAAACACCATTGTGTCAGCTTTTGAGCCAGATCTTAAGAAACTGGCAAGATCTACTTCCTGTCTCGTGGGACAGTGGCTCTCAGGACACAGCCACCATGCTCCTAGGAAGCCCAAGCAGCCCAGGTAAACTGGAACCAAGGCCCCTGGCTCACGGTCCTGACTGAACTTCAAGCTACCGCCAGCACCCCCTTGCCAACCAATACGAATGAGTCATCTTGAAAGTAAATCCTCCAGACTCTGAGTGAGCTGCCCTATCTGATGCTATGAGGCATGCTAAAGAGTTGTCAAATTACAGACTGAGGAATAAAACAGATGATAGTTGTTATTGTAAACCTCAGATTTTTAGGATGGCTTGATACAGAGCAATATAGAAATGATAGAGCAAAGTAACTGACCAATGAATGATAAGAAAATATTCAATTCCAGACCAAATTTTCATACTTTTAAAAAAACCATACTAGATCTATAAGCCGTTTTGCTGAATATGTTTTTCTTATTATTCTCAAAAAGTTTAAATCATACAAAAGTCATGAGATGAGTTTATACATCATGCATGTACCCACGACCTACCCTTAAATAATTTTTACTAAATGATAAATCCAGTATGAATTTTAAAGCAAATCCAAGGCATCATAGTATTTCATTCCTAAATACTTGTGGTATATCTTTAACAGAAATCAATTTTTTAATTTAGCTGCATTTTTGCAGCTGAATTAGCAAGTCCTTAATAATCTCTTAATGTTACCAAAGATCCTATCACTATTCAAAAAGAATATTTTTGAGACAGGGTTGGTGGCTCTGTTACCAAGGCTGGAATGCAGTGGTACAATCTCCGCTCACTGCAACTTCTGCCCTCCACGTTCAAGTGATCCTCCCACCTCAGCCTACAGAGTAGCTGGGACCACAGGTGCGCACTCCTCGCCTGGCTGTTTTTCGTCTTTTTAGTAGAGATGGGGTCTTGCCATGTTACCCTGGCTGCACTCAAACTCCTGAGCTCAAGCAATCTGCTTGCCACGGCCTCCCAAAGTGCTGGGATTATAGACGTGAGCCACCATGCTCAGCCTGTTTTTTTTTTTTAATTTGTTAAAGTCTGGATTCACACAGGGCATTAAGCAGATTTGTTATTTAACCCTCCTTAAAAAATCTATAGATTCTCCCTGTTGATTTATTATTTCATCATTTTTATATATTGAAGAACCCTAGCAATTTGTCCTGTAGGTTTTCTCATATTCTGGATATTGCCAACTGTATCTCTGTGGTTTGGTTTCACAAGATGCTTTGTCCCCTATACTCGGGTTGTATCCAGAATCTTGGTACACTTCAATCAGATTTTTTTTTTAATTTCTTGTTTTCTGAAAATTGATGCTTTGAAGGTTTTCTCAAAACTAATGTTTGAGTCATGAAAGACACAATATATCTTTGTTCTACAATCTTATTAAGGAGAGAGCAGTGTCCCAGTTCAGACTTGGTGACAGTGCCAGTTACTTAAAAAACAACTCCTGAGTCTTATGATAGCCATGCAAGTTCATTAGACATAGATCAGATCTTCTCCTAAATAACTCTTTTACTGTCCTGCCTGCCCTTCACAACACAAATAACAGAAACTCCTTCATTTTACAAACAGTAAACAAAGATGAATAAAGTAAAATACTTTCATCTTCAAGAAGATCATACTCCAAGGGAACACAGAAATGTGGAATGTATAGGACAAAGTGGCAATTGCCATTACAGAGATAAGCAGTGTTGCAGAGACATCTGCCTGGGCTTACTTCTCTTTTGCCAGTGAATGAAGCTTTCCCCAGGTCATCAGCAGAACAGCAGATATTGGTTCTCACCCACTGAGTAGCTTGATATCAGGTAAACAAGATAGGAGTAAACAGGTATACTGAAGGTGACCTCAATGCATAGCTTATGGTAGCTGAGAACCCACAGTCCACTACAAACCACTGTCTAGTTTCAAGTCCTGGCAACATCAGTGCAAATCCTCTAACCTCTGTCTGCCTTAATTTCTCTATCTATAAAATAGGGATAATAAGAAAACAACAGGAGATTATTATGGTAAAGATTGTTAAAGTAAGAATGATCAAAACTAATGCAGGAGAAAAAGTACCTGAAACATACTAGATATTTATTTGCTCCTATTGAAGTTACCATGAAAATATATGGCCCTAATAAAATGTTTAAAATCTCTTTTGAGATAATAGGCTACTAGATCAGTACTAAAAAGTCCAGCTTGTTAGAAAAGGCTTGGTCTCAGCTGAAAGAAGCCTCAATCTAGTGTTGACTTTTTTAAGACTATAATAGAATATTATATAGGGCCCCTACTTATAAGCAGAGTAAGAAGTTGGCTAATCAGAATTGTTTTAGGACTTTGCCCCTGTTCCAAACAATCTTCCTACAGGGCCATTGGAAATGCCTCTGGGTCAAGAATTTCAGGATACATGGGCTCATTTGTCCGGGAAGGAGTAATATATCTAGATCACTGCACCCGGCAAAGCTTCATTTTTCGGATTAGTCATTCTTTGTTCTTCAAGACTTTTCTTGAGGAACCAAATGCAGAAGTCAGTTTGATGTTAGGAGGTCGGGAATGTTCTAGGCCTTCAAATATGCCAGCAGAACAGAGTCATGTAGGGTAATGAAGCAAAAGGCTATAGTCACCCACTGAGCAGCTTGATATCAGGTATCCAAAATAGGAGTGAACAGGTATACTGAGGGTGACCCTCAATGCATAGTTTATGCCAGGCCAAACTTCAGCCTCCCTTCATGCCATCTCCTTCACACCTATCCTGCCATGTAGCTAATGCCCCTTTGTTTAGCTCAAAACTTTTTCCTTAGCAAAAAAACTATACTTGGGAAAGCATCTAAAAGGATCTGAGGCAAACTACTTATACTTTTGGTTTTAAGACTTCTTTTGAATTCTAGAATGAAAAGTTTTACTTCTCATTAAAGACATTCCAAGACTTTGAAAAGAATAGGGCTTACTGTTACCAGGGAAGTTTTCCTCATGCCCCTGGGGCATAGGATTCAAACATTTAAAGAAAATCTGTGTTCCCTGATGACAGAGGCAATGTTATCTGGGTATTTAATTACTTAAGGGAAATCTCCAAGCTTAAAAACAAACAAATGACGGCACAAGCATACTGAAGAAGGTCTGTATTGGGATGCTGCAGACCATGGCCTTGGACTCTCACCTGCAGAACAAAGGCTTGCAATTAGCTTGCATCACCCTGTCTCTGTTGCTTTGGGTTTCTTATATGTCAAATACTGTTATCAAAATAGAATCATTTGAAATGACCATTATGCATCCTGGTTTAGGGAAATCAAGAAAAAAAAAGGTTTAATCCAGTTCAGTCTAGTAGCCCTGAATGGGGAATGGCTGTTAGGGAATAGGAAATTGAAAGTAAATCTGTAAACCATGTTTGGACAGCTAAGTTGTTTTCAGATTTTGGACGCTTTGAATACCAGAACCAGAAGTCTGAATCTGATATGAAAGGAGTCATTATAGATGTTTAAAGGAAATCCAGGCTGCAAGGAATCAATATGAAGGATAGAGAAGAGTGAGAGAAGGCAGGCAAACCAGAGTAATTCAGACGTGACAGATTACCTGTACAGGTGACTGTGAGAACCTGTGGCTCACATGGTAGCCATGAGAAAAGGAAAGACAATGCATGTGAATGAGACAATAAGAGAGAGATTGATAACAGAAAGGCTGTAAGAAATCAGAAAGAGAAAATAAAGGGGACTCCATTTTGAGATCTGGACAACCATGAAAATGGTGAATATTCAACAGAAATAAATCCAAGGCTGGGTGTGGTGGCTCATGCCTGTAATCCCAGCACTTTGGGAGGCCAAAGTGGGCAGATCACTTGCAGTCAGGAGTTCAAGACCAGCCAGGCCAACATGGTGAAACCCTGTCTCTACTGAAAATGCAAAACTTAGCCGGGCATAGTGGCAAGCACATGTAATCTCAGGTACTCAGGAGGCTGAGGCACAAGAATCACTTGAACCCAGGAGGCAGGGGTTGCAGTGAGCTGAGATTGTGTCACTTCACTGCAGCCTAGGTAACAGAGTGAGACTTCATCTTAAAAAAGAAATCCATGGCCTATTATAAATTATCTTACCAATAAATTGAGTGAATTTATTGGTAAGAATTTAGTTATTAATCATGGAATTCATCCTGAACTGCTGAAATTATTCCATTTTTTTCCATTTTTTTATTAAATGCTCAAATAAATATAGAAAATCTCTTTTATTATTAACTCCAGCACTACACAGGTTATCAAGTAGGAGTAAATTATTCTTGTTTTTTGAAATGAACAGTGGCAGAACACCATGCATATGAAAAGGTAGAGATGCTTCTTCAAACCAAAGCTGGATGAGAGTAACCATATTAGGAAGCATTAAATATTGCACCAAATCTCTCAGTAAACTTACAAAATGTAACTTTTTTATTTGAAACACTGAAGTAGATGGTTGGTCTTGTGCACATAAGTAATTATTAACCTGGCAATAAGTGAAGAATAAGTAAGCGGCAATAAGTCAAAAGTAATTTATAAAATTGAATATAGAATATTAGGGTTTATGATCATTTCGAATCTAGTTTTATCATATCTGAGCACAATCTAAATCCGTATTTATAAAAATAAACATTTTAATCAGGACTATGCCTTTAACAATGAATTTTTATGTAGAATAATTTTTTTGCAAAATGTATTAGGTCATTTAAATGCCTTGATTAAGCTTCAAAGTGGCACAGTTAACCATTTACATATTTTTGTTATTTTTATCAATTTTTCTGAACTTACTTTAAGCAGAGTAATTTTTCCAATGTAAATCTTCAATGAAGAATTTTTTCTGAGTCAAACAGCAGAGTAGAACAGTCCTAAAATGTTGAGATCAAAACTTCCTACTTCACACAACAAGACACCTGCAGCAGGGCAGCCATCAGTAGGAAACATGTTGAGAGCTTTCTTGAACATGTCTGGTATAATAGCCTGCTTCCATTGAAGTAACCAAATCCTCCTCATTTGTGTGATTTTTAATTTTTAAATCTTTCCTCATTGTTTACTAATACTCAAATAATCTTAATCTGCCAACAATTTGTATAATGTCTATGAGGATGGAAGGCAGAAAACAAAAGAGAAAGAAGGAAAGAATGAAAGAAGAGAGAGAGAAAGAGAGAGAGAAAGGAAGGAAGGAAGGAAAGAGAGAGAGAAAGAAAGAAAGAAAAAGAAAGAAAGAAAGAAAGAAAGGAAGAAAGAAAGAAAGAAAGAAAGAAAGAAAGAAAGAAAGAAAAAGAAAAAAAGAAAGAAGAGAAAGAAAGAGAAGAAAGAAAGAGAGAGAAAGAAAGAATAAAGAAAGAAAGCGAACTGAGCTAGGAGGGAAGGAATGAAGGAAAGAAGGAAAGAAAGAAAGGAAAGAAAGAAAGAAAGAGAAGAAAGAAAGAAAGGAAAGAAAGAAAGGAAAAAAAAGAAAGAAAGAAAGAAAGAGGGACAAACAGAAAAGAACCTTAGTCCTACTTGTCCACAGTGGAGTCACACACGCTCCAAAAAGACATTTTCCAAATGTCTTTTCCAAAGTAAACACATGGCGTTTCTAATGCTATCTTCACTGCTAAACACTGTATGATTTTTGAATTTCGTGGGACCAGAAAAAAAAATGCAAAAGTAGATTTCACCACTTAAGGATCAACTGACCGTGGTTCATGCTATAGTAAAATGCATTGGAAATCTCCATGCCTTACCTTCTGAACACCTCGCAAGCATATTGCCAACTATGATTTTCACTCTCTCAATTATTCATTTGTCATTGGCAAGACTTTTTAAACGCGTTTCTTGTCTTTGAGACTCAACAAGAGAATATAATGTTTCCCTAGTATGAAGAAATTGGTAGCATGATGGATGAAACTTCAGGAACATTATACTAACTGCTTGTTTAAACTTTAATAAAAAACACACTTGGGTCTTCCTTGCTAGATTTGAAACTTAACATGAATTGGCCTGCAAGGAAATCTAAGAACCATTTTTTGCTATAGTTGGATTTTTACGTGTATCAATTGTTCAGAGAAATTGTTTTCTAATTGCTTACACTTGTAGTTAAAAAAAAAAAAAAACCTAGAATAAAATAATAGTGTCAGAGGCCTTAATGTACTTTTTCAAAATCATTCCTCATATATATATATATATAGAGAGAGAGAGAGAGAGAGAGAGAGGAATGTATATGTATATACATATAAATTATTTTTCTCTCTATGTGTGTGTATATATATAATATATGTATATATATTGCATATATATACACACACATAGAGAGAGAGAAAGAGAGAGAGAGTGTCAGGGTCTCTCTCCATCACCCAGGCTGGAGTGCAGTGGTACAATCACAGCTCACTGCAGCCTCAACCTACTGGGCTCAATCAATCCTCCCACCTCAACCTCCCAAGTAGCTGGAACTACAAGGCACACACTACCACACCCAGCTGATTTTTATATTTTTGGTAGAGATCGGTTTTGCCGTATTGTCCAGGCTGGTCTTGAACTTCTGGGCTCAAGTGATCTGCCTGCCTCAGCCTCCCAAAGTTCTAAGACTATAGGTGTGAGCCACCACGCCCAGCCTCATATATCTTTTTTTAAAAGTTGCTGTTTATGGCATTACATGCTATTTTCTCATAGTCTATTTTATTGTATTTTTAGTAGAGATGGGGTCTCACCATGTTACCCTGGCTGGTCTCACTTTATGAATATATATACCTTTTAACCTGCAATGCAACTCTTGCTAGTTTAATGACTAGACCTTTAATTTAGCCAATAATTATGATATCATTATGGGAGCACTGGAGTGTCATATAAAATGTTATTCTAGTGGGCAAATGGGATGATCGTTTAGATACACAGTCAGAAATGAGAACCAAACTTGGGCATTAAGAATTCATTGCTAGCACTTTGGGAGGCTGAGGCAGGTGGATCACCTGAAGTCGGGAGTTCGAGATCAGCCTGACCAACATGGAGAAACTCTGTCTCTACTAAAAATACAAAAAACTTAGCTGGGCATGGTGGTGTATGACTGTAATCCCAGCTACTCTGGAGGCTGAGGCAGGAGAATAGCTTGAACCCGGGAGGTGGAGGTTGTGGCGAGCCAGGATCTCACCATTGCACTCCAGCCTGGGCAACAAGAGCAAAACTCTATCTCAAAAAAAAAAAAAAAAAAGAATTCATTGCTTGCAATTTTCATACTAAAGAAACATTTGAACAATGATGCTTCTGTGGTTGGCAGCCTTGGATAGTCATTAAACTTTATTTGAATTTTATGTGGTGCTATTACTTTATTTAATGCCATTTTGTATGAAGTTTAAAAAAGCAAAAGATCAAACAAAATGTGTTCATCTAATAAGGTTATTTCTAGAAGTTCACAGTTAGGAAAAATAATTCAATGATCATTTATTTCATCCAGATAAATATACCTGTTTCCTTAAAATTATTTTAATGTATAAAGATAAAAGAGATTACATTCATTCATTTTATTAGATGATAATGAATGTATTGTTCACCAACAAAATCAACTCTTTTTTGAGACATTTGTGATTTTCTTCCTTATTAGCATGTCATACCAGCGAAGGATTATTGTGGCAGCAATTTGTTTCAGATTTACTCTGTCAGATCAGCCAAACTTGAGACCACCCTCATCTGAGATAGAAAATGGAGCTCTTTGTTGAAGTGCTGGAGCAGCAGATCTAGTCATATAATTTCAAAACCTTTAATCACAAACTTTTTTCATTTATCATTTCTTCCTAGTTCTCAGTCCAAATTATTCTCTTTAATATTTAGTGGAGAAAATGAAAGCATCTGAAACTTTAGTTTGCCTTTTCAACAGTCAGTGTAATCAAAACCGATTAGGCACAAAAATGTATAAAGCAAGTATTCATTAACCCAATTTTATTAGAATCATATCTAATGCTCTCATTTGTGTCAAACATGAAATGAGATGAATTTTAAAACAAAAAACGTTTATTTATATATAGAGAGAGAGAGAGTCTTTTTCTGTTGCCCAGGTTGGAGTGCAGTGGCACCATCTCAGCTCACTGCAACCTCTGCCTCCTGGGTTCCAGTGATTCTCCTGCTTCAGCCTCCCAAGTAGCTGGGATTACAGATGCGCAGCACCATGCCTGGCTAATTTTTGTATTTTTAATAGAGACAGGGTTTTGCCGTGTTGGCCAGGTTGGTCTCAAACTTCTGAACTCAGGTGATCCACTCACTTCGGCCTCCCAAAGTGCTCAGACTACAGGCATGAGCCACCACACCTAGCTGAGTATATGGAATTTCTATTAGATTTTGTATTCCAGATATGTTTGAAATTAATAAATTATATAAAAGTTTCTTAAAGTGAAACATGACGAACTGATGAATTAATTAATTAAATGTGGTGTAATGCAATAAAGGAAACTGAACCAGATGGTGGAAAGTTATTTGTGTTCTAATTCCCCATTTACAGTATACAAACAAAACACAAAATCTGGAGCAAGTCACTTAACTTCTCAAAGCTTTTGTTGACTCATCTTCAAGCAGGGGATATCATTTATCAGTTTCAGAGCAAGGACTGCACCAAATTTTCCATGGAATTCATTTGAAGCTCACAGAACTATTATTTTATAAACATCTACAAATTCCACACAAACTTCATGATTGAAAATTAGACCATTACAGCACAATTAAAGTTTTACAAGCCATTAATCATCAAATTTAAACATCAATCCAAATTACTCAGACAAGAAAATTGTAAAGCTTATTCTCTTAACTAAAAAATATGATTAATAAGTAGAAAATTATTTGTACATAATCATGAGTTAGATTTAC
This sequence comes from Cacajao melanocephalus, assembly GCA_963573385.1. Lineage (NCBI taxonomy): Eukaryota > Metazoa > Chordata > Mammalia > Primates > Pitheciidae > Cacajao > Cacajao melanocephalus. The sequence goes on along the minus strand of CAUYLG010046917.1, from coordinate 8,204 downwards.
ATAGATATGTTCATTTACAACCAATTTTGCCTTTAAAAATATATTTAAATCAGTAATGTAAAAAAAAAAATTCAGCAAGATCCAAGCAACCTTTATTCTTACCTCAGAGTAGTTTACTAATCATAATCAAATCCAAATATAATAGAAAACGCAAGGAAAATTGCAAAATATTTTTTAAGAGTAGAATTTTCAGGAATGACCTTGCAAATGGCCTTTTAGAAGTCTCCACTGTGTAAAATAAATATGAAATGTATTCTCTCAAATCAGTCCTAAGCCTACCTATATAATATGGTAAAGAGTTCCCCTTTCAAATCTCTCAATTGTGTATTTGGATATGTATATAGACAATTGGGTATATATATGCATCTGTTTGGATGGGTCCATTGAGTATGTTTACGTTGTAGGATTTTCCCTTGCTTAGTGCATTATACTTACAAGAAATATTTGTACTTTCCCAGCCAACTAAATAATAAAAATTTTTAACTCATTTTGGGATTTGCCCTCATTCACATACGCACTCGTTCAGAAAGCACACACACATGTGCGAACATACACGTTTTAGATGTACTAAAGTTAATGTGAAATTTTAGATTAGAGTCTCATTTATTGGCAATTCGGGGAAAGGGTTTTAGCTTAATCCTCAGTTAATGAAACCCTTGCTAGTGAATTTCCTTTGTCAACACTGCATTTAATGTATAGTGCTTCGTACCCGCTAGATCATCAAAACCCACAAACTGATTAGGCTCAATTGGAAAGCAAAGTCAGAAGGCAAGATTTTTGTAAAAATTGTATAAAAAGATTATACTCAGAAATTATATTGGCTGACTCTATTTTAAAACTATTTTCCAGTTTCTGTGCTTTGCTATTAAAAGCAATGAACAGTCTATGCTTCAAACATAAACCATTTCTTGGAAATCAAGCCTGATTGATAGATGGCTCCTTGAAGAAAAGCAATCAGGTCAGATACTGGCTCAGATTAAGCCAGCATAGCCACTGTTCCTTCTTTTGTCTTTTTCAGGGCTAGACACATACATGGAAATGACTTTTTAAAAAGGACAGCAAATACCTACCCAGAATTGTTGGCAAATATAGTACATATGATACTTAAACATTGGGCTTAAAGAAAGCTATCAGTGATTCCAGCACTATTTTACATTACTCCCCTTTCAAAATAATGGGCTACAATGACATTCAGTAAATACAAAATATATACAACAACTTTTCTTTGGAGGAATAAGAGGCACTTCTAGATTTGGCATTATCTTCCAATATGGTACTCCAGGTAGCTAAAGCAGAATTACCTCTAATAAGCTAACAGTCACAAGGCAGAAATAGGCATTACAGATATCATCAAAGGCAGAAACACTTGGATTTTAGAGTGAAAAATCTATTATATAGTTGATGTTTAATTTTACTTAATAACATAAAAAATACTTCCTTGATCATAAAGTATATCAGAATTCCATTTTGACCCCTTCACCTTTGGTGTCTTTTCAAGAGAATGAATTCATAATTCTCATACCATATCACTTTAAAACAATAATATTAATTCTTATTCAAAATAAAGCAGAAGATAGGAGAACCAATTATTTTTTAAAACTAAGATACTTCATATTTAAAGCTGGTCAGCTAAAATAAAAGGACGTATTGTGTATGAATGTTTTTTATATTGAAAGCTGCATGATATTAAATTAGCATGTGGTTCAGCCAAATGCTTTTGAGCAGTTTTTTAGTCTTGTCAGTTTAATTATTGCCACATTCATTTGAAGAAAAGCTACGAAAGGCTGGGCACAGTGGCTCACGCCTATAATTCCAGCACTTTGGAAGGCTCAAGGTGGGTGGATCCCTTGAGCCCAGGAGTTTGAGACCAGCCTGGCCAACATGGTAAAACCCCGTATCTACCAAAAATACAAAAAAGTTATCCTGGCATAGTGGCACACACCTACCAAAAATAGCAAAAAAAAGTTATCCTGGCATAGTGGCACATACCTGTGATCCCAGCTACATGGGGGACTGAGGTGGGATAATGGCTTGAGCCTAGGAGGCAGAGGTTGCAGTGAACCAAGACCGGGCCGCTGCACTCCAGCCTGGGTGACGAAGCCAGACCCTGTCTCAAAAAAAAAAAAAAGGCAAATGATTTTAATTCAAAATTCTTTGTAATTTCAGATATAATTGTTTTGAGTGAACTTCTTGGATGCTTGGCTACACACACACAATCTAAAACACACAAAGAACAAAAAATCCAGATAGAAGCCTAACCCCTAGGTATAAAACAAAAATGTCTGCCAGCTCTTCATAGAGATTGGCATTATCTCTTATGCAGTAAATACTGTGAGGCTTAATAATTCAATTCTGCCCTTTTAGAAATTTACCAAACATTTGTTTCCATGACCTCTAGTTCTAAACTCATCAGTCTGTTACTTCAGTGTGTAAAAAAGTATTCGCTTTTCTTTCCTCTAGCTATACTACTTACTAATTTTTAAAAATTCTGGATTTTTTTGTTCTACATAAAGTTATGTCATGATAAATATGACTTTAGACTTTTATTATATAATACCAAGAGAAAGAAGAGGTATGTGTATATATATACATATATATATATGTCCCCATGCATATATGTAATGGCAGCTTATATTAAAATAAGGGGATTTGTTTCTAAAGAAAAGTATTCATCAAAACAGAAAGTCAAAGGAGGAATAAAGGATGTACAGCCCTTTCTCCTGTGTACTGGTCATGTGTATAAATAGTCTGTCATCAACTTATTCTGTCTCAAGCAGAATGGTCTGTGACATGCGGTAGGCTTTGCTCAATGTTTTTAGAATATCCTTCCCTTTCAGGCAGTTAAGTATGGATTCAGAGCTCTTTCTCCTCCTTGAACTAGAAAAGCAGGAATGTGGTACACTCCTTTGTTATAAGAATATTTTGTTATATATAAGAATGCACTGATTTCAATCTTTGCAATAGGTGCTGTAATATTAAGAGCCCCTGAAGACCCTTGAGCTTTTGTGGAAGTAAAATCTCTATAAATTGTAATGAGGTCAATTCTCTCATATTTTGAAGGGCATGAGTGAAGGTTTATAGAAGGGGATGGAGCAAAGGGAGCATAAGCCTGGATGTCATGATTTTCAAGTGTTTACAATACTTCTGTTCCAGTGACAGAGCAAAGCTAAACTTACAGTCCCTTTAAAATATGAGACTCAAGCTTATTATTACCATGGTGGATATTCTCTCCATTCTTTTACTGCACCCTGAAATCATTCCTTCAGTTTATAGGTGAGTTTGCAATATTTTTAAAAGAAAGGAAAAAAAAATCTCAACTAGGCCAATTAAAACAGCCATTCAAACAGGTAGTATGAACACCATTTGGATGTCAGTATATAATACTCACAGAAGAAAAGTAGATCGGGCAATTGGGAGTATTTTAAATCTTTCATTAATCCCTGTTGGAGACCTGAAAAAAATAAATGCATTAATGACACTTTGTATGTCTGTTAGCTGTGGGTCATAAATTTGGCTCTATGATTTCAGGTAACAAAAGCATAAATTCAAACATAATAGATTATAAGATTTAATATTCATAAGATTAAAATATAACAACTATTTAGGCAAAATATTCTTTATAGTGAGGCTAGCGAGAATGTTTACCCCCAAGGTTCTCATAAGCTGGACCCTGTGTCATGTAATAAGTAATATCCTTAATGTAGATACAGCAACACAATAGGGGTGTCTTTGCTACAATCAAAGATAATGGCCTCATGCCAAAGTGCAATTTCATAAAAGCAACAGGAGGGATTTGGGGAGAAGAGAGAGGTTGAAGTGTTGCAGCTTTTTCCTGTTGTTCGCTGAGTGAAAGGGAGTGTTACAGCTCTTTTATTCCCACCACGGGCAAACTCCAGGTTCTTGTCTCATGACCAGGAATAATAGGGCACACAGACACCAGAGAGTAAGTAAGGCAGAGTCAGATTTTTTATGTGACAGAAAAGTTCTCAGCAAGGAGAGGGATCAAAAGAGGGTTGCTGGCTGAGGGGCTAAGTTCAGGGTTTTTATGGACTGGAAAGGAGGAGAAGTGTACTGACTGGTCTGCACATCTTGGAGGAGGCACCACTCAGAAAGACACAGTATAGTGAAAAGAACCATTTGGAGGCAGAGGTGAAGGCTTGGCCCATAACCAATCAGGGGCTGGAGTGATGTTACTTTATGCAAATGAAGATTTGCCCCTTGGTCAATCACAGAATATGTAAAATAGATGAAAGGTAAGGACCAATTGGGAGAAAGCACACGAAACAAGACAAAGGTACACCAAGGAGAGAGAAATATGTCCAAAAAGGGCGTGGAATTTGTTCATCTGGGTTCACAGTAGGTGTTTCCATTCTGGGCCCTGAAGCTTGATTTTCAGACTGTTCCTGGTTTGGAGTTTTACCAAGGACCCACTCTAACTGCCTGCCTGACATTCTTCCTTCTTCCTTCTTCCTCTCTCAGAATTCAATGTTGTACAGAGCTGTGGCTCTTTGTGGCTTCATGTTGGAATAGAATTTAGAATATTTATGAGTGAACAAACAATAAATATTTCCCCATATATGTTTACCTAAGACAATATTCTATACATATTCACCCAAGCTTTAAAACCTATTGAGTGACATTAGTATATAGATGAAAATTCCTGTCAAGTACTGAGAGTTATCAAGCAAGAAAAAAACGAAACTTTAGTAAAAGATAATTATAGAGGGTTACTACAATCTCAAGGAACATACAAATGTGCTATTCTTTATACAAGGTGAAGAGAAAAGGTTGTAACATTTATTTAAGGGAAGACGCATGTACAACTATTCAAAAAAAACCAATGGAAAATGACGATAATGGTGATTAGACCTACCGTATATTAAAATCCATTACAAATCTACAAAGATTAAATTCATATGGAATTGGTACAATATCAATGGACCAGATCCTAAGACAGTTTTGCTGGAACGAAATAAGCTATTTAGAAAGAAAAACAATCTGAGACATTCAGCAGAAACCATAACCCAAATAAATTCCAGTTCAATATAAAAGTGTGTTATTACAAAAAGAAATTTTAAACTAGTAGAAAATATAGTTGAAACCCACTTAATCTCTTCTCTAAAAAGGACATTCTTAAACAAATTTTAAAAACAATCTTCAATAAACTAAAGAGTCATGCAAAAGCTGCAATGATGAAACCTAGCTGGATTTTGGATAAGGTAGTAAAAGACTATAAAATAATGACTTATTTGAGGAGCAATAGGAAAAATTCAAATATGAACTGAATATTAGATATTATATAATTTTTGGCCAGGCATAGTGGCTTATGCCTGTAATCCCAATACTTTGGGAGGCTGAGGTGGGTGGATTATCTGAGGTCAGGAGTTCGAGATCTGCCTGGCAAACATGGTGAAACACCATCTCTACCACAAATACAAAAATTAGCTGGGTATGGTGGAGGGCACCAGTAATCCTAGCTACTCTGGAAGCTGAGGCAGGAGAGTCCCTTGAACCTAGAAGGCGGAGGTTGCAGTGAGCCAGGATCGCATCACTGCACTCCAGCCTGGGCAACAAGAGCAAAACTCCATCTTAAAAATAATTAATTAACTAATTTTTAAAAAAGATATTATGTAACTTTTGTTAATTGTCTTAAGTGTTTTAATGGTATTGTCGTACATAGGAGAATGTTCACATTCTTATGAGATGCACAATGAAGAAGAGAGCAGCCCAGTGTTATGATGTCTGAAGCTTACTTTCAAATAGTTCAACAATAATAAATACATCTCTCTCAAATATGTATATATACACAAACATATATATACATATATGTATATGCATGTATCATATGTAAGACAGAGAGAGGGGAGAAAATGTGACAAAATTTTATCAGCTGGTGCAATCTAAGTAAAGAGTATAGAGAGCTCAATGGATTATTCTTTCAATTTTTCTGAGTTTGGAAATTTTAAAACAAAAAATTGAAAGGAAAAAATAAAGTTGAAAACCAAAAGAACATTAGATGTAATGAGTTAAAAGTGTTAAGCATCTACATGTTTAAAAAAGATACTTCTAAGTTACATGGCAAATGGTTATGTTTTTAACAAACAAAAGGTTCATAAAAGTTATTCAGAAAATCATTAGAAAACTCCAAAAGGAAAAATGATGCAAACAGATGCTCCCCAGAAAAACTTCAAGTGACTAATAATATATGACAAAATCAAATCTAAGAAAACGATGTCAATCTCACTAGTCATCAAAGAAAATGAAAGATTATTTTCCCCTATAAAAATTATCAGTTTTCTTTGTTTTGTTTTGTTTTGTTTTTAGTGGTTATGCTTAATACAACAAAGGTGCCAGAAGAGACATCTTTTCATTGTTGAAGGACTTCTCAAATGGTACAAGAATTTTGGAGAGAAAATTTGAAATGGATTGAGAAACATGAAGAGTGAACAACCTTTAATCAACTAATTATGTTTCTGGAAATGTATTCCATGAGAATAACCAAAACTTGGACAAAGGTTATACACCAGAAATATACATTGTCACATAATGCAGTTATAATCAAGTAAAACAAGAAACAATTTCAATGTCCACTGTTAAGGTATAGGTAAGCAAAACTTTTACTACATGACACATCCATGAATAGAATATTATACATTACCAACAATGTATATAAAAAGTTTAATAACATAAGAAACTTTATGTAATAAAATATTGAGTGAGAAATACAGGCTACCAAGTCATATATGCACTCTTCCTCCATTATGAGAAAAAGTTTATTTAAAAATCCTGGGAAAAAACTATACTACAAGGCTACAGTAACCAAAGCAGCATGGTACTGATACCAAAACAGAGATATAGACCACTGGAACAGAACAGAGGCCTCAGAGACAATGCCACACATCTACAAACATCAGCTCTTTGACAAACCTGACAAAACCAAGCAATGGGGAAAGGATCCCCTGTTTAATAAATGGTGTTGGGAAAACTGGCTAGCCATGTGCACAAAGCAGAAACTAGACCCCTTCCTGACACCTTACACTAAAATTAACTCCAGATAGAATAAAGACTTAAACATAAGACCCAACACCATAAAAACCCTAGAAGGAAACCTAGGCAAAACCATTCAGGACATAGGCATAGGCAAGGACTTCATGACTAAAACACCAAAAGCATTGACAACAAAAGCCAAAATAGACAAATGGGATCTAATTAAACTCCAGAGTTTCTGCACAGCAACAGAAACAATCATTAGAGTGAACCAGCAACCAATAGAATGGGAAAAAATTTTTGCAATCTACCCATCTGACAAAGGGCTAATATCTAGAATCTACAAAGAACTAAAACAGATTTATAAGAAAAAAACAAGCAAACTCATTCAACAATGGGCAAAAGATATGAACACTTTCAAAAGAAGACGTATATGGGCCAAGAATCATGAAAAAATGCTCATCATCACTGGTCATTAGAGAAATACAAATCAAAACCACATTGAGATACCATCTCATGCCAGTTAGAATGGCAATCATTAAAAAATCTGGAGACAGAGAGAGGTCCAAGATGGCCAATTAGCAGCAGCTCAGGATTGTAGCTCCCAGTGAAAGCACAGAGAGCGAGTAGAGGCCACAACTTCAGATGAATTTTTGTTGCCCACAGACTGGGAGATTCCCAGCAGAGGAGCCCCACAGGTCGCCAGCGCAACTCTTTTGGCCAGCGTACCTGTTTTGCCGGCGCCCCAGCATGACTCTTCTCGGTGCGGAGTATATGGGACCGGGTGCCCTTTCAGTCAGGCTTGACTGGTCCCATCCCCACAAAAAAAAACAGCAATTGGAAGCGCTGAGGACTGAGAGTTTCACAGCAAGTACAGCTGAACCCAGGAAGGCCCAGCTCTGTGGGGAAGGGGCGTCCACCAAAGGAAAACTAAGAAACAGAAAAAACTTCATCACCAACAAGCCAGACATCCACTCAGAGACCCAATCTGAAAGTTGGCAATTAGAAAGACGAAAGGTGGATAAATCCACAAAGATGGGAAGAAACCAGTGCAAAAAGGCTGAGAACACCTGAAATCAGAATGCCTCTCTTCCTACAGGGGATCGCAGCTCCTCATCAGCAAGAGAACAAGGCCTGATGGAGAATGAGTGTGATGAACTGACAGAATCAGGCTTCAGAAGGTGGATAATAAGAAACTTCTGTGAGCTAAAAGAACA